>CABFOV010001423.1:106617-118592 GCA_902141375.1 Timema poppense
GGTGGGGGGGTGTGAGGGGGGGGGGGGGGGTGTTGAACATCATTTTGGAAAAACCATCCCCAGTACAACCAATTAGGATTTAAACCTCCATCTCAGTGTCAAAAGTCTGGTCTATTATTTCAAGAGCAACATTTCAAACCATGTAATTACCAAATGTGGGTTAGTTTTTTAAATGTTAGTTACATGTTTTTGACATAATATACATATTATAAAGTAGTAGGATGCAACACCTTAGCTCAGTTAGTAGCGTGTCTGCCTACTGAGCTAAGGGTCCTGGGTTTGATTCTCGTCATGGCAAAAAAATGTAAGGTCTATCATTGGTGAAGTGTGGGCTTACCCCTTCACAGTGATGAATTAACAGCCGGCCGGGGACTGGATGTTGTGCATGTCCTAGTCTCAAGTTAGATTATAAGGCGCATATGAAGCTACAACAGGCCTAGCGGGAAATATATAGCTTGAATAAAAAACTGACCCGAGCCAAAGGCCAGAAACAGTAAAGCATGTAGATTTTTTTTTATAAAGTAGGATCCATGCTGAATTCATTTAATATCTCTTGTAGCCTATTATGTTTATTTACTTTTCCTTTTTAGGTTAACTTAACAACTTAGCCTTTATAAATAAATTTTTTTTCTTAAACATAGTTACCGTAGGCCTAGATGTGTAGAATTGATATAGTCCTAGCATGGTTTATATTTCCTTTGTATTTATCACCTGTGAATTTTAAACTTAAATTTTTTTCCCTCCACTCATTCTAATATAATTATTCGTATTTTGTACCAACACATCTCTATAATTTTCTTTGTTATGTTCATGCAAAAAGCCTTGGCCCATTTAAATATCAATAAATAAATAACATAGGAAAAAATATTCCTTTACTAACTTAATTTGTTTATGAAGTTGAGTTAGGCCCAGCCTAAAACCAGTCGCACTATCTTGTCAGAATCACACTCATAATATTGTTTGTTTACAATAGCACGCAAGTGCAGTCGCATGTCAGAATTGTTGGAAGGAGATGAATGTTGCCCATCCCTAGCATTGTGTTGGCTTGCGATTAGCTAATAAGAAACAAATACTCGTCCACTAATGTATTCCATTAAAGCAATTAGTTATTTGGTCAAGGTTAAAAGTTCATGAAAATATATAATAAGAAGTATTGCATTTTAAATTAATAAGAGTAATATTTTAATAACTTTTCCATATATTAATTTGATTCTAATTAACTCATGTTAGTAAGCTTTAATATGACTTTGATGATAGTCTTTTATTGGTCGTCTTAAAGACGAAAACAAATACAGCACGTCTTGCGAGTACATGTACAACTAGTTGTAGTCTGGGCCTAAAACCCCCCATAGACTGGCAAGTCCGGTGCGTAAAAGGCCACATGCCAGAACTGTTGCTTTGTTTGTCCACAGACCTAGAGGGTGCAAATCCAGAATCTGACTATGGATGAACCTCAAGTTTCCTATAAGCACTCATGACGAGTTCATAATGAATCGAAAAAGAAAAAATGCATCTATTGTTGTAGCATTAAGTGTCATTGAGGAAGAAAACAGAAGGAAATGTGCTAGGAGGAGGTTTTGGAGTAAGCAGTGGTATCTAAAACAGAAACATTTGACTGACATGGTACTTTTGAAGGAGTTACGGGAAACCAATCCTGAGGATTAGAGAAACTATCTTTGCATAATGATAGTTTTAATTTCTTGCTTATGCTAGTGAAACCCCTGATTGAAAAGAAAAACATTATATTGAGACAATCAATAAGTGTGGAACAAAGGCTAGTTGCCATACTTAAGATTCTTGGCAACAGGAAGATCTTTATCGGAAATTCTCAACAGGAATAGGCCTATCACCCCATCTAAAGTAGCAAAAACACTCAAGAAGTGAGGAGAGCAAAGTGCATTGAACATGCGCAGTGGGTCTCACCTGCAACAGATCTCGCCTTTTGCCCCCACAAACTGAGAGGTTTGGTGTTTGACTTGACACTCCACATATCTAAAATTTCAAACTGACTTATAGGCCACAAGTCGCCTGTCCTTTCAACATTCAGAACTCACATGTTGTCAGTTTTCCCAGTTCTGGCGTGTGACAGGTCCGACACATGGCCTTTCACACGCGCAGGGCCCGCCAGTCTGTGGGGGGATTTAGTATAGCTTAACTCCTAGATAACATAAAAACAAAATATGATTTTGTACATCACTTTTCTTGGCGAATTATTGTATTTTAAGTTGAACTTATTGCCTAGTGCTGGTTTAATTAAAGCACATTGCCTACAAGTAGTGTTTAAAGTATTTTAGATGTGTGTGGTGAGTGTTAAAACGTCAGAAGATAACAAATACTTGTGTTCTGGATCTATGTGATGTTTAAAAATATTAGTTTGATAATTATTTTGTTCAAAAAACAGTGTAAATCAGTATGGAACAAAATACCCCTAAAGAATATTATATTTAACCTATTTTATTGGACATAGAAGAAGGTGAGACCTAATCTTAAATTAGATTTGTGACCCTCAATTTATATTTGAAATGGTTCACAGGTTCAGCCTTTTAAAAATTATTATTCCAAAACATTTAAAGTAAATAATAATCAAAATATAAGAAACACTAACTTTTAGGAGTTTTAAGTGTCCCGGAATATAGTATGTGTATAACAAAAGATATCTCTACAGAGACGATACAATATTAATTAAAAATATAATATAAATATTAAAAAAAACCTTTAGTGACAGAAAGGGCGCCAAAAAGGCAAGCAGATAGGTCAGTTATACCACGGATCACAAGTCACAACACTGTTGTATAAAACCACTAGGCACCAACTAGAACAGAGACCAGTGTTGCCAGCTCTTTAGCCTCAAGCGATAGTACACGAACCCGAAATGTATATTATTTTGACCGGCAGGCTACTACATTTTGTTACTAGAGATAGAGATATTATGTTAAAAAAAAGGGCGCTTAATAATCAAGTGCTGATACTAGCTTTAAGTTCGCAATATTAATTAATCTACTTCTTTTTATAATAAAATAAAAATTAATACATTATATTGTTATATTGTTTATTTGTAGCACAGCCTTAGGATATTACTATTAGGAAATCTCCCTATATTGGATTGTACAGGTGTTGAAATTATATCAAAAGTAGTATTCAGATCGTACGATTGGCAACGCTAACAGAGACCAGCTAAGAGAAATTGCCAACGGCGATGCTATAGCAAACACCTTATGATACTATCCTAGGGTATTTGCACCCCCTATGACACTACTCAAGACCCTATATAAAAGTTGATCAGGCTTCGAAGCTTTTTAGTTGCATGATTTGCCGCTATATGAGAAAACATTGTGATCGTTGCAGATAGTTGTGAAGTTTTATAACAACAGCTGTTCAGCTTTATAAGATTTTATTTTTGCACAATGGCTTCACATGTCAAAAATAGACATAAATTTAAGTTTCCGGATTGTTTTAAAACTGACGTTGATATGCCCTCCAATTTCGAGAGACATGAAAACAAAAAGAAAAAAAAAATACAAGAAAGATTTCTGGTCAAAAGAACTTTAGAAAATAAATAAATCTAATGATAGATTTTGTGAAAAATATTTTTGGCCAAAAGATATTCTACGAGAGTGGATTGTAGCAGATAGTGATGAAAGAATTTTTCAAAAGGAAAGTGTGCAATTTTTTTCTATCACTTAAGATTAATTTTTCTCTTTAATTATTTCCTCGTTGGTTGATCAATGTTTGCGATAAAAAAAACTTCTGCTAGATATCAGTTTCCACCACTCCTATGTCGTTGGCTACTTGTATGTTTATTTATAAATTATAACAGTGATTGTTCTGATACCTTAACTTTAAACATTATTTACATACCAAAGTAAAAAAGTATATTTTAAAAAATTGGGGATGGTGCTCTAGAAATGGTACCAGTAAAACACTGTATTTTCTAAAAACAGCTTATCATTAAGAAATTTCTATTACCATTTATACTTGCAAGTAAACGGCAAATCAAATGATACTATAGTAATATCTAGGCCTATTTAATATAATTTGATTTTGTAATATCCAGACATCTCACTAGAATAAAAATCCAGAAGAGGGACATTTATTTGCAAATTAAGGGTTTGGAAGGTTAATTAAGAAGTGGAAAATGCTCAAAAACCTCACCCATAAATATTTATGTTAAATATTAAAAAAATTGCTAGTTTTTTTGTACAAATACACTCACAAAGATATGGAGAATCGATAGAAACTAAAACTATATTATTTGCATTCGAAAGTATTTGACAACATAACATTAAAAAGTAACAATATTTGATTAGTTTTTTAATGGAACTTGCCACATAAGTATTAGATTATTCTTAAAGGACTGAAACTGCTCACATCCTTACGTTTAAACTTTCTTAACATGACTGTATTACAGCTTGGTAGTATCAATTGATAGGTATGTTGCTGCAAGTAATATTACTACAGTAATTTAATTAAATAATATTTAGGGATGATAGGTACAATCAATAATTGTCTTGGTGCTTAAGTAAAATATAGTATTTGAAAAATGTCTACTTAAAGGCGGGAATAAATCTGGAACCATTATAAAGACGGAAATACCAAAGTACTATATTTAAATATAATTTTTTTAAATAATAAAACGATATTGAAACTATATAGACTGTATGCTAGAACAAAATGAGTAAAAGTGAAATGTGAGTGGTATTGCTTTGCCTCGGTATTGAGCATTTTGCAAGAACATACCCTCTAAGATAGCTAATCAACACCCCTCACACTTTCGAATCGGAATTAATATTTTTTAAATCCACTCAAAAATCACACTTCTAATTCACTCTTCACGTTTGCTTATTTCATTCTTGAATTTTGCCTTATCCCTTTATTGAAGGAAAGAATCTAATTTTTGTATTCAAACAAATTACCGTAAATGCTACTCATCAGGATTAAATCAAAAATCCCCTCAGATGCTATGAGCTAGATGGTAAGACTGATTGATGCCTTAATCTCTTCATACATCAATACATTTTTTAAAATAATAATTTATAGCTATGTTTATATGATCAAAACTTACCAAACAAATAATTAGTATGTGATTCATAATACAGTATTTCAAATTAAAATTATCTTGCATCAATGAGAAAATGATTAATTGTAATTTGTATACTATAATTTGTTGTGAGCTATTCTTTTTATTCACTAATTATCACATTCAGGATCAAATAATTACGATCTAAGAGTAAACTGTAAACTTGGATGTTCAAACTTCTCTTCAAACTTTAAATTGCGCGCGCGCAACTCCACAACGACACTAACGCCATATGGCTTCAATGTCTGATCACTAGAACTAAAGAGTAGCCAGACCCATATAATCTTAGACTCTGGACGCAATGCAGTGTCCGTTGAAAACAATAAGTTTGAAAATAATTAAATAAATAAAATGTAGTGTGTCATCTGGCCGCATGGCATGCTAGTCACATCATAATAAATAAACATTTTAGAATAAATTAAAACTAAACAAAAATATAAATTGATAGAATTAAAATTCTTACAGTGTGAGTAATTTTATTTAGTAAATAAGAAAGGACTTTAAAAATATTCATCGTTGCTAACTAGTAATATTAAACGTTCAACCATTTTATAATAAAAGTTAGTGCGTGAAATAATCTTTTTCACTTTGCCCGAGATCTTATAGAGCCCCTAAACGATCAGTCAGACTGTCAGTATGCATCATAGAAAACGTAGGTATGCATAAGTATTTACAACGAGAGCGTACACGGTCAGTCATCGTATCATTACTTTTATAAGTCTAGCTCCTGCGTGCAAATGGCAACAACATGTACTATAAGAAAAAGACGTGTTTAATCTATGTTTGCTACTGAGACTGAAGGAAATACTGAGGAGCGCGCACACACGATCAGTCTTACTGCCAGTCTCTACTACCACTTGCAAGAATGATGGACTGAGACTGATGAGCGGTAGTGAGTGTAGTTGTGAGATTGAGGACTGGGTAGTGGGTTTATTTGTATTCCTGTTTCTGGAGGTATGTGTGTTTATTTAAATTGACTGACTAATATAATATAGACTGCACATTCCTACACATTATCCCTGATAGAGGCTGTTAATGTCGTCACGAAAACCACTCCAACTATGTACACATTGTTATGTCACCAAAGAATTGTGAATTAAATTGGTTTGAGTGAGTTTGTAATCCTGTTTGCAGAGCTCTGTGTTGACTAATAATAACAGTGTTGTGTTTTTCGTAGTTATTTCGTATGTACAGTGCATTTTATGTCTGTAGTATTTTATATTTGGAATTAGGAAATGATGAAAGTTTAGCACTATGCATTGCTGTCATTTATATACTAGTTTATACGTTTCAATACATACCTTGCTATTATTAAGGTTGTTTATTTCTTACCTAGATGAAAACAGACAATTAGCTATAACCGCAAGGGAGTTTATTCTGAAGTAAGATTATCTCCCAATGATTCCAAAACACAAAGACTTACTAATGGAAGAATATCAGTCATATTTATATAGACCAAAATGTAATCTATTATATTTTTGAAGATGGAATTTTATTCTGGAATTAGAATCAGATTCAGTAAATTTAAAATAAAATATATCTTATTAGCTAATAATCATAACGTAACAATTTTAAAAATATAATAATAACAAGTTCAAAAATCATAAATTAATTGTTGAAAACGGGAGCAATTCTCAAACGTACGCCAATTTTGCTTAAGATGCACAGGATGACAAATGGATTTGATAAATAGCTCAACATTAAATTCGAGCCCTGAATGTTTAATTCACTTCTATATGAAACTCAAATTTGATCATACTCATTGACGAAAATTAATAAGACCAAACATCTTTGAGACAAACAAATAACTAACAGTGAAAATAAATCTCGTGGATAGTTTGATGTATGTTGAGGGTGAGGGGAAGCTAGACTAATAAACAAACTTCTTCTCCTCTTTACGATAACACTGTTCTTATTGCTCAGACAATCTTGTTGGATGATTGGTTAGCCACGTGCTACCCCTCTGACGCCCCCCTCCCTTCCCCTGCCGGCGTCCACCAGCCTCCTTACCGGGTGATACCCACTCCTCTGAGTGATCCCAACATGGAGGGCGCATGGGGCGACGCTCTCGACATACCGCTTACGAGGAGAGTGGTCGTGCTCGGCGCCCTCTTGATTTGGTCCGAGTGCGGCGCTAATCGGGCGGAACTTCATTCGAGGGACTTTAATAGAAGCGGAGCTAATTTCACAGACGTGTTTCAGAACGAATGGGAAACCAGCTGGACCGGGGCGCCGAAGTGTTGCGAGACCGGATATGGTCTTGAAGGGACCCGCGAAAGTGTTAACGCCCCCCGATGTGTGGGGATCGAGGCGAACGAGAATATCTCAAATGTAAATAATTTCCAAAACCTTAGGCACGACATTTCAACGCAATGCCCATCTTTCAGACTCGAAGTGTTGAATAAAGTGTCTTTTGACGAGTTATTTTTCAACTGTGTTGACCAACTTGTCAGTGGAGGTGGTTTCTCGAACGAACTTGTTGGCTTAAAGTGTGAAATATTCAACAATAGTGACGATCTGAGTGAGCAAGACAGTGAAGTGACACTTAATAAATGTTGCCCAGAACATTTTAGATACGACCCATATTTTAGGGACTGTTATCAAGTGAATGATTTCCCCAGCGAGGCGTTGCTCAACGGAGTCGCGCATGCTAACCTTTCTGTAGACAAAATTAAGCACGAAGTCATAACATGTGAGGGACAAATGATTGTAGACGATTTTGTACCAGAGAATAATATCTACATTTTTAATAACGGTGTGTTATTGGTGAATTCTTCCGAACAGTTAGTTTTGAATCAAAGTACTTATTGCATTGACAGAACTACCTTGCAGAGTAACCATTTAATCTTAAGGTACTGCCAAGATATCGAGAAAACTTGTAGAGAGAGACGGTGTTTTCACAAATGTTGTCCCGATGGCGAGTCCATGTATTTCCAAAACTGTACACCTTCACAGTCGTTTAAAACAACTAACATCGTATCGAGCTACGATGTAGAAACATACATGACACTTCCCACTAGAAGGAACAGCTCTGTAATCCGGGGCTATGGCGTGGTCCACACACTCGTGTGCAATACAGGAATGTACAGCACCAATCCAAACACTGAGCCTAATGATTGGTTCGAATTAGATGAGTTTGGCGATTTAATTATACCCTACTATTCTAGCAAAGTCAGTATTACAAACTACTGTTTAGAGCACATATATGATAACGAGAGTGATGCGATCCTTCCTGTGTACTGTTTCCCTGACGAGAAGTCCCTCAGAGAGGAGTCTCCCTGGAAATTCATTCTCATCTCAGTCGGTCTGATCATGTCCAGTATCTTCCTGATGGTGACCTTCCTGGTGTACACCTTTCTGCCGTCCCTCCAGAACCTGCATGGCAAGACGCTCATGTGTCACGTGGCCAGTCTCTTCTGTGCTTACATCTGCCTCATCGTTGCACAAGACGCCACCCCCTGGATCGAGGACACCAAGTGGTGCCCTAACATAGGTGAGCTCTCTGTCATGTCAAAACACTAGGGGGGCGAGTTAACATAGGTGAGGTCTCTGTCATGTCAGAACACTAGGGGGGCGAGTTAACATAGGTGAGCTCTCTGTTATGTCAGAACACTAGGGGGTGAGCTAACATAGGTGAGCTCTCTGTCATGTCAGAACACTAGGGGGTGAGTTAACATAGGTGAGCTCTCTGTCATGTCAGAACACTAGGGGGTGAGCTAACATAAATGAGATCTTATATGTTAGAACACTAGGGGCTGAACTAACATAGGTGAGCTATCATGTCAGACCACTAGGGGGGTGAGCTAACATAGGAGGCCGGTATAAGACCAATTCAAATAGCTTTTAATGGTATCTAATTTTAGCGATTTTTTTTCACGCGAATAACATTCTAAATAGCTTTCAGGGCGTTCCAAAATTCAAAAATATTCTGGATAGTGACATCTTCAAGTAGATTATAGGAAATCGAATTTATATAAATAATTCTGATGAGCACTTCTTAAAATAGCTTTTAGTAGTCTCACTATTTCCAAAAATTTGCCGAAGGGATATTACTCCAACTAGCCTCTAGGAGTATAAAAATTAAAAAAAAAAAATTATCGTGAGAGCACTATCCTAATTATTTATTAAAAGATTATAATTTTCAAAAAGCCTCCAAACAAATAGTTTCTAGGAGCATTCAATTTTCTAACATTGACTGGAAGAGATGAGGGTATAAAGTCCCTTAAAAAAACTGTTGTTACTTGTCCCGTCCCGTTTCATACAAATAAAGTTCCACCTCTACTGTGTGTTCTTATTTCCTACTCATGTCACACATATGCTTAAGATTTTAGAACCCCCCTCAATTAAATTCTCCCTACGTCAATGTATATTATATATAAATACTATATAGTAAGTATTTATTTTTTATTTAAATATTATTATTATTATTATTATTATTATTATTATTATTAGCACCGCGTCTTACTACCCGTTCGGGTTATACGCACTTACGCTAATGTGTAATGGTAGGGTGATTGTGAGATGAAATGAAGGACCTACAGTTTAAAGTGGAATCCGAACCACGGTGGAGACCTGGCATTCCTCACATTCACAAAATGTCTTGTCAGAGGTGAAGGAAGGGTTTGGTAATCAGATAAATTTGTGCCGGGACCGAGGATTGAACCCCGGCCATCAGCACAGAAGTCTGAAACCTTACCCCGAGACCACCAGGTCACCTACTATATTTAAATAATATACTATTTTAAATTATATATAAATAATATATTATATGAAATTATATTTAAATAATATATATATATATATATAAATATTTATTACATATAAATAGTTAATATATATTTATATATTGACACATACCATTGTATTTTACTGCCCGTTCAGGCTATATACGCTTATGAACCGTATTAATTACGCTTATATATTAGGAAAGAATAAGTTTGACTTTAGAGGAAGTGTACCCTCATTTGCGTGCAGGAAGAGTGGAAAAACATTTATAAAAAAATACCCTCCGTGCGAGGACCAGCGCTTGTATTTCTTGATCAATAGGCGAAACTTAAAACTGAAGTCTTAGTTGTGTTATGTAATATATAAATAAGCCACTCTTTCTGCGTGAAGAAAAATAATAACTAAGTGGCAAAATACCGAACAAAAAATACAATAAAAAATAATAAATACAAATAAATAAGTGGTAACCTTCTCCTTCCACCAAAATCAATGTGTTCAAAAATATTATCACTTATTCCCTTCCTTTTATATTAATATTTTGGGAAGCTTTTAAAGTGATTCACCGACAAAGCGACCCCAAATATCATACATTTATGAAAGTTATTGTGTTGTTAGTTAAAAAAATATATCTTAATATCGGGTAAAAAATTTAGGTACTATATTTTATTTATAAATTATTATTAGCTTATTTAATCTGAATAATATTTTTTTTAAAACACTACAAAAATTGGGGTACATTTAGTTGGAGTACATCCCTGGTATCTTATCGCGCACAGATTCGAAAGCTGACTTCTCGATCATCAGCATTCCCGTCGTTTTGCGAGAGGGACACTTTAGACAATAACTAAGTAACCGAAATGGCTATAAGCTATCATTGTCAAATTTTAATTTAACGATAGGACAATAACAGCAACCAGTTATATCATTAACTTATTTTCAACTGAAATGAAACAAAAATTATTTAACCATAGTTGCACCTGTTATTACACCTTAGGAAATATAATACAATGATTTTAAAGGAGACTGGTTTAAATAATACTAGCAACGTACCCTAATAGTTTTTTTTAGCTTACACCTCTGATTGAGATGTATATTTGTACCCTGTAGTACCAATAATGTTATTAAGTGGTTAACTTACATCCCTGTTTAAGATGAATATTTGTATATTGTTGTACGAACAGTATTTAAGTAGATGGCGCCTTCTTCCTTTACAGGCTACACCATGCTGTTCTGCTTTATGGCGGCTTTCTTCTGGCTCAATACCATGTGCATCGATATTTGGTGGACATTCAGGTATTGTGGTTTTTCTTTCCCCAAAACATTGATATAATTTAACCATCATTAATGTTAGAAATATACCGAAAGGGCCGTGGGGTAGAAACAAGCAAATCGAACTGGGGACAGTTTGGGAATTATTTATTATTATTAATATTACTAAGTTATCTGAATTATAAGTCTATTTCTCTCGTCAGTGAACTTAGATCGCCAATGCACCCTGTCCTCTGCCTCCTCCTTTAGCTCCCAGAATTTTCTTTTTTCTTTCAAGTCATTCAATATTATAAATCCTCCTTATTCCTGCTCTCCTCTTTCCCTCAACCTTGTCTTCTTTAGATTCGTGCAGAAGACAGTTTTTCCTAGGGATGTGCCCGATCCAGAATGGTTTGTACCGAAGAACCACATCCAAAATGGTTCTGTTCTCACCCACTCTTCTTATGACTTCATTTGTAACCCTGTCTGTACACCTGATCTTCTCAAGTCTTCTCCAGCAACACATTTAAAAAATCTCCAGGTATTTCTTTTCCATCTTCATAATACTTCATGTTATCTAATATATATCCATTTTATTCGGCTTAGAGGAAACTTAGTTGAAGGTCTAGTTTCCCACATTGCTATTCTCAAACTTTTCTCGAGGGGAATCCCAGTGGAGCTCATATTTCCATTATACTTGGCAGCTATATTAATCTTTTGCTGTATTATTGACCAAAGTACGGTAATAAAAATCGTATTCAGGGCCCAGATTGTTAGATTATTATTATTTAGCACTGCGTCTTACTACCCGTTCGGGTTATACGCTTTAAGTACTAATTATGCTAATGGATTAGGAACTAGGAAGGTTGAATTAGAGGAAGTGAACCCGCATTTGCGTGGAGGGAGAGTGGAAAACCATTTAGGA
>CABFOV010001424.1:0-11202 GCA_902141375.1 Timema poppense
AATAAGGGACAGTATTTAACTTCTTTACAATTGGCGTCACAACGTGGGCCAATCTATCCACAATCCTTTTAACATCTTTACACCATTCTGAATGCAATAGATATTTCGCTGTACTCCTTGTTTAGACATCTTTACCCACGTCCAGGACAACCTATTTCCTTCAAAATCATTCTTCATTCTTATTTTAATATAATTTTATCCTTACTCTCCTTTACTACTTTATTTGAATTCACCCTTTTATCTTTGTATATGTCCCACAACCTCTTACGTTCCGTTTCACAGATATAACTATTCGTTTGTATGATTCTTCACAGATTATTTCATCTGTTAATTTCACCATGCATCTCTTTTTAAGTTTCCCACCATCGCAGATCCATACAAATCTTTCACACACTCAACTAAAACCTCTTTTATTCTTTTCCAAGTACTTTCTATATCATTAGATTACATGTGATAAATGTAATATTCATACTTATATATTGTTCAATTGTTTCTACTATAATATATAGCCAAGCCACTTCCTTTACAAAAGCACGGAGGGTTGTTCAAAAGTATTTCATTGTATATTATGTATCAACGCATTGTGGTTGATAACCACGAACATTCATTTAAAAACACTAAAAAGGTTTTAATATGAAACAAAACTTTAAAAATATTACTTTGGTAGTCCGAGTTTTGACCCGACTCAAAAAATATAAAAAACTAAGACTATTATAAAATAGATTCCTTTTTGCCTCTTGCCAATTATTATAATGGGGGTTTACTTTCAATTAACAGCCCAACATGCTTTTCTAACTGTTCTATCTCTTTGGTAAACCTGGTGAGCGATGGCAAATTTGTCTTCAGTAAACACTAGGGAGAGAGCATTAAATGGAACAATGCAATAGGTACAAAATTATGTGCGGGGATAGTCAATTGATCGCTGATATTTTCATTACATGAGTATAATAATTTACACACACACTTCATAAATGACCTTGGATATAGTTGCATCTTAGTGATATTATGATTTAAGCTAGTGATACTAAAATTTGAGATGTGCTTATAATTAATATTTTATAGTTATCTTAACATTTACATTCATAATTTTTTTAAAGCCTGTCTGTGTGAAGATGATATTATCCAGCATAACAAAACCTAATCATAAATTTTTTGATGTGTTAAAGTTGAATCTTGGTTAGGTTGGGTTAGCTTGTTTTAAAATAATATTTATATTAATATTAGAGAAAATAAAAGTTTCTAAAGTGAGAATTAACTAAACTATATTTATTTTTAATAAATAAATTATAAAATGTCCTTGTACACCATGTTTTTTGTGATAACTGTAGGGTTTTTCGCTATCAATGTCCCCTGATTTGATCTTTCAACGACTTTAACATTTACTTCTATTTAGCTTTGAGCCTCGTAAAAAGTCATTTACAATCAGCCATGGCTGAAAACGGGCTTGAGCAGATAAATACCAACCCTATCCAAGGTTTGAACTTGTGACTTATTAATAGTCATTGAGAAAGATAGTTTAACTGGGAACAGTACCCTTTTCAAAACACAAGGGATGTCACTGTCTAAAGGGGTAAAATAGATTGTTGGTACTAAACACACATTCTATTGAGACTAACCAATTAAAATTGTTGAGTGAATTAAATTAATTGCATACAATTTTGTCGCTGTTAAGTGTGTGCCATTGCATAGGCCCTGTTAAGTACAGTATTTAAAGTTCCTGAGAAGCATTATTATCCTGCCTGTTTTTAAGTTTAATTTATGTGACGGCATTCTTAAGGGTATCAAACTGTTTAAAAATACTTCTGGTTAACTGTCTTTCCCACTCCTGAACTTCATATTCAACTGATTTCACACTGATTTTATAAATTTGTGTCATTTATTATTCTGCAGTGTTAGCTGTTTTTTGATTAGAGTAGTAATCGGTTTGTAAAGAATACAAATCTAAACTATATTATAAATGTAAGTTCAAATTAAATAAATATGTTTAACGCTACCTGTATTATTCTCACTGACCAAAGAAATACTTTTTGATAACTAATATGAATACAAAACAACCAAACCATGAACGTAAGTCACTGAAATATAATCATAGATTTCTCTTTGGATTTGAGTTTGGAATTTATATTCTAAATTCTTACTTGCTTTTGAAATGCAAATAACATATCAACTTACTAAAAGTATTTTTGGTACACTTATTCCAAACCAAACTGTCCATCATATTATCTTTCTTTACTAAGGTCAACTCATAGATAAAAATAAACACACACACTGTCAGGACATAGAGAACACAAAATAGGATATTGGTTTATACCAAAACAACGAGTAAGCATACATATAAACAAGAATTCCAGCAAAATAAATTATTATAATGTTTTCACAGATAATTAACGTACTAATTATATATTCTAACTTCAACAAAATTACGTTTTAATTAATTATAATTTATATTTATTGACCCGTTATCAAGTTTAAAAAATGTTCTCGCATCTATTTGAATGTTTACTCTACAATTTCACCAAATTTAAGCTTTTATATAATTGAGAAGTAATACTAATTCTCTGAACAGTTATATACATTTGTATACAGAAACCATTATACTAATAAATATATATATGATAGCGAGAGAGAGAGCTGTGTGACAGAACCTCTTTGTTGGAATCTGTTAACGTTGCTCAAGTTTCCTTCAACAGAGGAGTTCCGCGTGTGTCCTCTAACATCCTAATTACCTTAAACCTAACACAAACACAACACCCAGCTCCCAACTGTTTATTAATCACTGTAAAAGGGGAAACACATATTTAATCAGTTATAGTTTTTTTGTACAAGCCAGGAATCAATCCCGGAACCCTTATCTTAATAGGAAGAGAGGGTGCTGACTTATTTCACGCGTCACACATGCGTTTTGTGCTGCTGATTAAATGAATTGTAAATATAATAATATTTAATTTAAAAAGGGGAGAAAGATAGTTCATTTTTATATCAAATTGAGTTGTTGCTGCCATTTGTTAGACAATTATGAGATCTTTTTAATGCACCTTTGATTATGATAAAAAGAGGTCTCTGTAATATTAAAATACTAAAACAAGTATTTTTTGGGTACCTTATGTGGTTTGAGATACAAAAGTAGTTGTTCTGGAAAATATGTGATATGTGACTTTTCCCCTTTTTTCTCTTGTAGCCTTCGATTAGTGTTTATAAATAATAAAAATTCTTATTGAATATTTAAAGTTGTTTTTGGAAGTCATATAAAAAATTGGGATAAGTAAAATAACCAGTTGATTTGCTTTGCCTTACCTTTCTCGGACCATGTGAGCGGTTAATGTAGCTTCTTGTTTGCGAGACCTGTGGGCTATACTGCGATTTAAACTGCTTTAGGATCCGCGTGGTGGGTAGGCCGGGGAACATGGTTGCCACATAGTGGGAGTTTGCGCATTACTACTATGAAGCATACTCGGTGACTGTAAAGAAATCTGGCAATGTGTATCGGTTGCTATGACAACTACCCTTCACGGATTGGTCTAGCATGTGACGATCCTCCAATAAATACCCACTCCGACTGCGTTGACCTCAATCCTAACGCGGTTTAAGACTCAGCGAAGCCATTCAGTGTTGTACATTACACGCCGACTAATCGGCTTTACCACTAAAATATTTTCGATTTTCACACACAGAAAATAAAAATAAAGTACATGAATCGATATAATCCAACTCAATTTACCACCTTAATTAAACTTACCATACCAATATAGGCTATCTTTAGTGACTTTATTTAAATATAATATTAGTTGAAAATATAAAGAATCTATTGAAATAAAAGGTAACACAAATTATTTAAAGCAAACAAAAAGTATATATTGTTTCAAATATAAAAAAAAATATATGTATGTATATATATAAACTTTTTTTTTGTCTTTAAAACAATTTGTGTAACCTTTTATCAATATATTCTTTATATCTTCAACTTATATTATAATTAAATAAATTTACCAAATATAGAAAATATTATTATAATAAGTATAAGTAATATACATGCATATACTGTTTAAATAAAAAACAATCAGTTTAAAGGAAATAGCCTTGTTAGATACAGAGTAGCTTTTATTTATTTTACCAACTAATCTTTCACTGTTTTATAAAAAAAAGGTACGGCTCACTGCTTTATCCAAACTATATTTATAGCTCTGAAGAAATATTATACGAAATAATTTTCATTGATATAGAAACATAATGGCAGGAAAGAACATCAGATTTCACCAAAGGGAACGCATGAAACAAAAAATACTGTTACAGAAACACATATTTGCTAATTTAAAATAATTTATTTACCTATATCTCAGAAAAAATTAATTTTCTATGATATTATTTCGAATAATTGTTATTTATTTTTAATATTCCTAAGACTCTCTAATTATAAGATGTTTCTTGTATTAAAAGGGTTAACGTACTGAGATAAGATCACATTTGTAAATCACCGCAAAAGTAAAGAATTTTCAAAGTTATTTTCAAGAGAGAATAAGATTCAACATTTGGTTTGCAATGTATAAGCACTGACTAGGTATGAGTTTTAATCAAAATCGCTAGAGCAGAATTTGAGAACGTTTTTTTTTTCTCATTTTGTTCTAAAGTAAACTACCGAAGTAAACTACCATTAATTTTGGGTTATTAGGATGAATAATTCCAAAAACCCTTCTGGGGAAACTTATTAAACCTTAGATACCAATTTTAATATTAAAAAAAATTGGATTTAGGGGATCATGAAACAACACTCATCAACTTCCAAAGTTCAAATTTTTTTACTATCACAATATTTTCTTAATTTGAGGGTTGTGATAGATTAAAGTCATACTAATTGTCAATAAAAATATAGAGTTTCAACAAATGATACTTTTGTTGAGTACAAGAAGAGCTAGGTAACTCTCCCATTTACGCCTAAAGGAATAGTAAGCTACTTTATAGGACGATAACTCACTTGACAGACATAAACTTTGGGTGTGATGAAGCTCTCAGCCTTAAAAAAATTCCATTATGAAACATCCAAAAATTTGTGATCCTCGTTAGTCTAATGAAGTCTTGTAGATTTCAGTTGGCCGGATATTCAGTGTGAATGGGGAAAATTTAGAACCGCACTTAAGGCTTTAACTGGCAAACCCACTTGGAGGAGACAAGTGGGAAAGCCTGGACGCAGATGGTAGGGTAACATTAAGATGAACCCGAAAGAGTTACGGTGTAGTGAGGTGGACTGGATAGGACTAGCTCAAGATAGAGATAGGTGGCGTATTTTTGTAAGTGCGGTAATTAACTTTCGATTTCCTAATTCAATATATGTAAGTAAAATCATTAGTAAAGCTCTCATTCATATTTGATTAAAAACTCGAGACAATTTCGTCTTATTTTCATCAAAGGACACCACAGATTGTATTGAAAAGCGATTCTAGTCAAAAGCTTTGAATGTCTTAAACCTCTTTGGATTTTAGTAAACACTGAAATGCATATTTACGAGCAAAATCATTTATAAATATGAATTACATATAAATATATTGTTTTAATCAATGGTATAAACATTTATATTAAAATTAAAATACTTTAATTCATTAAAAGATAAATATTTACCTACAGTAATTCTGCGTTTCGTTAAAGCTCGCTGCCCAAGTACGGACTCATTTCACGTAGCAAAGGTCAATCTATGGCCAATTCATGATGACGTATATCGATGGTATGTCAAATAATCCATTCTAAAATTGATGTGCCTTCGACCAATTACTGATCCTGTCGCTGGGAGTGCGCTCCAGTATACGTGAATAATTTAATCTTAGTGGCTGCTGAATTGACAGACTCTTTTTTATTGATTGAAAGATCTTCTGGGAAAAAACGGTGAATAATTTAAATATTTCCTTTACACTTTTGTTTAAAAATAATGTTTGTGAAACATTCATCCTTTTTTCATAGAATGATAAAAATAAAGTTTGTCATGTTATCCCGTAATAATTAGTATGCTGATTCAACATTAATGTGCTCTCCGATCAACTGTTTCATCAACAAAGAAAGTTTATAATGATAAACATACTATGCTTTTATAAATAGAGTAGAGAATAAATTAAATATGTTTATATTATATGTTAAATAATGTAATTTTTTTCTTTTTATCTCTCATATTAAAAAAAATAAAGGTAGTTCATTTTGAGCTGTAAAAAAGCCAATATGTGAGTAAACGTCTTACTAACAAGAATATTTGCTAAGAATTAAGAACTACAGTGTGGTCTTGCAATAAGAATGAGAACCAATTAGTTCACAGCCCGACCACTTATGTACTGAAATAAGTGTTTTATCAGATTTAGATGGCGATGCCACTATCCCGTGTAGTTCAAGGCTTACATATTATTTATGTTTTTGGATAAAATAAAAAATAAAATATCCCTTTCAAGCAAATGTTTATATCTCTGTTTATTTTAAATATATATTTCACAAACAATCATTGAAAAGGTTAATTTTATCATAATTAATAACTACTATAAAATATATATGAATGTAATTATTATGAAACATAACAAAATAATTAAGTTTTTTTAGGTTGCTATGAACTTAGAGAAATGTGATACAACATTTGTATGGAAACACCATCATGCAGACTACCTAAATTAATAGTAATATAAAATAGTAGGTATATATTTACCTTACTATTAATTATTTTAAAGTATTTATATAAATTACAGGTAAACTATTCAGGTAAAATATATATTAATCAGATAAATAGCTCTAATTAACTAAACAAATGTACAAAACCTAGATTATTTAATATATTTGAAGAATACATTCAATTGAAATAGTTTTTTTATTGACCAATTGCATTGTATAAAATATAAATTCGTGCTTTTAAAAGACACTAAACACATATTGATTGAATGCAACTGTATAAATAGGCCCTTTTGATAGTTTTGATCATTTAAAACTATATATAACATTTCATTTATATTCTACAATGTTTTGTATTCTTTAGCTTTCTATATTTTGAGGTTAGTTTACATAACTTTTTTTGGACCAAATTTGGTTTGCTATCTCTATAGTTTGAAATCAATTAATTTTGAAAGGTTATTATTTATTTTCAAACTTTAATATACATTTATAAACGTATGTAATACTTAAGATAGGCTGTAGAAATGAGGATGGTATGTTCAAAGAAATGAACCAGAATTAGTGTGTGTAGAGGAGAGTAAAACCACTGTGGATATTAATATTGCCTTTGGAAAAGCACCTTATATGAACTACACCGGGATTTGACCTACCTCACCTAATCAACAATGATAACCAAGTTATATGAGATTTTATTACCTTAGTCCACTTTGTCATCACTGAGATTCTATATTACACATTTCTTTGATCAAATATACTAGATTATTTGATTATAAATTATATAGTGTTAAATTTTGTTAGGAAATTATCGAATAAACTTAAAGGATACATTTGGAAAATATACCCTGGAACAATATTTGAACCGTAGACTTTTGACGTGCTATTGTAAATCCTCGAAATTTTAATATCTGACCGTATATATTTTAAAATTAGTTTATAAAACACACAATTGGTTTCAGATAGCCTATAATTTTTCCCCACCAAATATTACCACCAGTTCAGGCTTACCACGCACTAATTACGTTAATACACGCTTCAGTGGTTGAATGGGATAAGGAAAGGGTCGGCAAAAGGTCGATTTCAATCGACCAGTTAATCACGCAGCAAGCTTTCAGTCGATCGCGTAGGTAAACTATATCGACATGAAAAGGCCAGCTTACCTTGCATTATTCCACTAGGGTCCAGGGCCATAGTGTAATGCATCAAGGTAAGACTGCTACCTTTAAGTATAAACTGAGTGTACATTTTATTTATTTTATACAAATACAGCGACGTAAGTATTGGAGGAAATATTTAATTTAAGGAACAAAATACAAGATGGATATAAACAAATAATTAAAAGCATAGCGGAAAAACGAAGGATGATAACGGGACCTTTGATATATGTAAAATTCTATCGGGCCCCAAAAGCCTTCCCACCCCTAATTTAAGGCAAATCTCTTGCAATAGACTGTACTGTAGAGTGTAGATTAATGAGAGATTGAGGTTAGAGTCCTGCTCAGGTGTTTTGATACTTTTTTTGAAAATAAAATTTTCCCCCCTCTCCCTCTACGGAATTTTGGGGTTATACTTCCTCTAAATTCAACCTTCCTCTTCTATAACTCATCAGCGTAATTAGTACATATTCAACCCGCCTAGGTGGCGTAGTTCACTATCGCGCTATTTTCGTGTTGAGCTAGACTGCCAAGGACCGGGAGATCGAGGTTTGAATCTCACTCTAATGAACTGTGAGTGGTTTTTCCTAAATGATTTTCCACTTTACCTCCACGCAAATACGAGTTCCTTTCCTCTAAAACTCAACTTTCCTAATACCTAACCCATTAGGGTAATTAGTATTTAAGCGTATAGTAGCCCTAACGTATAATAAGACGTGGTGCTAAATGTATTAGTAAGACGCAGGGACACACAAAAACAACAGTTTTAGAACTATTTTCATATATGGAATATAACAATATGATCTTGTAATTTCTGAATGCCTCAACTAGATAATGGAATAACGTCATATTTGGCCCCCTTGTCCTTAAAGTGGGTGCATCAACCAGTTTCTTTACAAGAAGTTACCCTCACCTGAGGGCGAAGCAGTGGTGACGTCATGGATTGTCCGGGTATGTCTGTAAAGGTGGTTATGCGGCGGTTGGAACGGGAAAGGGACATTGCGAGAAGCGACGTCGAGCGTCTGCAAGAAGAAAGAGACGCCTTGAGGGAAAGGCTCAGGCTCGTATCAGGAACTCAGGTGACTCACCAAGGGTCGAGGTTGATAACCCTAATGATTAATTAGAATTTATTGATCCCGCTGCTATAATATATCTAAATTTTGTGTTCTTTTTCACCTTGATTCTTGTAAGTTTATTTTAAAACTTCCTTTCACTATTCAGCGGTTGATAGAAAAAAATGGTCTTGCTCGTCACCATTTAGTTCTTAGCATGATGGCACTAAAATATTTTATAGAAATAAAAAACTGACTACTGTAAAAAAAACGTAATAAAATAAACACAGAAACACCTCATTGGGGTATTTTCTTTTAGCTTATAGCTATGATAACCGCCTCGGTGGCGTAGTTGGCTAACGCGCTTGTCGTGTTGAGCTCGACTGCTGAGGACGGGGAGATCGAGGTTCTAATCTCGGTCGAGTGAACAGTTTTTTTCCCCTTCCTAAATGGTTTTCCACTCTCCTTCCACTCAAATGCGGGTTCACTTCCTTTAATTCAACCTTCCCAATTCCTAATCCATTAGCGTAATTAGTACTTAAAGCGTATAACCCGAACGGGTAGTAAGACGTGGTGCTAAATTATTATTAATATTATATAGCTATGATGAGGGAATAACTTTGCTATTTATTAGCTACTGTGCATGTATGCGTGGAGATTGTTGGTAGATAGAGGGTATAACAGTTTTTTTAAATTATTTAGGTGTCCTAAAATCCCTTATCTTTATATTTGTAGAGTATATTAATAAAGGTACATGCCTACAGATAAAAAATAAGTTTCCAAGAGTAAGAGGGAAAAAGTACACAAAATTTGTTGTAGGTAAAGCATCAACCAAATCTACGAAATATTGTGAAGGGAATAATAAAATAAAATGAATAAAATAAGATATAACCTGACTACGTAGTCGCGTAAAAATGGAGACGTTTATCGAAGTTGTTCCCCTAGTAATTTCGAGGATATTTTGTTAAGCGTGTTGAATCTTACCTTGACTCACCTAAGCACTTTAAGCATCACACTTTGACACTGACTGATAAAATTAAAAAATACTGAATAAAAATCAGTTTGTTCACTATGCAAGGGCTTTTGTGTCTATATACTGAAAACCCTTCCCTATTCCACTGGGGAGTAGACACACTCACTCTACTATTTTCTCATGGACAAAGTATACTTTCATTCCAAAATTACCTTTTTATTGTTTCCTATTCTATATAGACATATACTTCCACAGATTTTTTAAATTTAAATCCGAGAAGAAATATTATTTTATATCAATGCTGCAAACACACTGACCTTGTCTAGCGTCCCCTATATTCCCAAAATAGGGGCTAGAGATAGCTAAATATATTTAGTGCTTATTTACTTTTTATCATACTATACCAATTTAGAAGAATTACACTTTTTAAATAAACACCTCTTATTAAAATTTCATTCCTAATTAATTTACTTTCCAAAATATCTCAATAGGGGTACTTATATGGGTACTAGGTAGTGTTGTAGACGTTCAGATAACGCACAATATTTTATAAATTGGTTGGTTATTTCAAAATATGGTTTTTGCTGAAATGGAGTTTAAAGGTATCAATATGTTTATATATATTTAAAAAAAACATATTTTACGTTTTAAAGTTTTATAAGATATTTCACGTAAAGTTTCATACTTCAGATTCTAGGATCAATTTATCATAAACATAGATCTAGCTTTCCTCAAACAATTCGGGTATTTTTTTTCCTATATAGGCTCACAACATAAAATTTTAAGAAATCTATTGAGGATTGCATTATTGGTTCTGAAGCTTCTGAAACAATACAGTAGGAGTTTTGTATTATTGGTTCTGAAGCTTCAAAACTATCAATCCTAAAAGAAACAGTACAGTAGGAGGAATGTGTTATTGGTTCTGAAGCTTCAGAACTCTCAATTCTAAAAGAAACAGTACAAAAGGTGAATATGTGGTTAGTAGGTCTAAAAATGCAAGTTTGGTTTGGGTTAGGCTTATACATAATAAACTGCTTCAGAACGTTTTTGCCACAATGGTATTAGGTTTACCTCCAACTTGTAATCATTATTTAATATTTTAATAATTAGCTGGCTCACTGCTTTTAATCACAATGGTTTATATGTATACTCTTAACATTACTACTATTAATAGGACAAAATAATAATAATATTATTAGATTTACTAATAATTCAGAATATTTGAAGCTACTTAGTGGGCAGTTCATAAGGCCATGCCAAACTCGTTTAATGATACGGGCTATATTAAACATTTAAAAAACTAAGGAAGCTATAATAAAAAAACCTAATCTGAAAAAATTAACTCCCACTCAATGACTTATTATGAAAAAAAATATTAATATGAATTAAGTTTCCC
>CABFOV010001424.1:21293-39115 GCA_902141375.1 Timema poppense
AAAAAAAAAAAGACATCCTGTCACTGGACTCGGAAACATCAAACAAATCGCAATTTAAGCTTTGGAATAAGAAATTTAATATGTCTCTAATCATACAAACATTAGTGGTCTCTTAACTTCAATGAGAAGAAACAATTTAGGGTGTCTACGATCTAAAGGCTTGGAAAATATTTGCTTCAATAAGGGATGAATATAATAGAGAATGGAAGAGATTAGGCCTATATAATGATGAGCTACATACTCTGTATTCATCGCTAAACATTGTTAGGATAATATAATATTGCGGGTTACTAGTGGGGAAAGATATGTATTGTGAATGGAATGAACTAGACTCGTGTTCAGGGTATTGGCTGGCAAACCCGATGGGAAGAGATCGTTGGAAAGACCTAGACGCAGTGGGATGATAACATTATACTGTACCTGAGGAAGATGGGGTGTAATGAGGTTGACTGGATAAAACTAGCTCAAGATAGGTCTATGTGGCGTACTTTTGTAAGTAAGGCAATGATATTTCAAGCTTCTAATTTCCATAAAGTTTATAAATAACTTTTAAAACTTACCAAATTATGGAAAACAAATAATAGAATTAGCTTACAACAGTTCTCTTAATTACCTAACATAAAGGCTACACCTATTTTAAGTGACATAACCTCAAATTAAGGTATTAATTCTAAAATTAGTTGTTAATAAGCTTCAAAATAATTAAAACAACCTTCGACTATATTAAAACTAATGGATTGCTACGCATTGGTTGCAGATTATTGTGCTAAGCTGTATTCGAGCTTTTACCGGGAAAATTTCTATAGAATAAGTCTTCACTAGAATTTCTAGTTTAAGTTCTACTAGTAAAATGATATGAACTTTACATAACTTTGTAGCTTTAAATGTTAAATTCAAAGCAAAACTTATATTTATTTTCCCTTAACACAACTATGAGAACCTCAAAACGACCCTCAGCTTTCTTTCTATTTGTAGGATATTACCACTCAAGTAAGAATCATGTTATTATTTACATCCAAAGAGAAATATTTTATTTACTGATATTTAATCGTACATATCAAGGTTTCCACGGTGATGTAAACGAGAAGAAAATCGAATATTCGTTGGAAGATACTTTTTTTTCCGACATTATGGTCACTGTAAAGTTTCCCGTCACATGGAGGGAGCTCTCCTCAGATATTTATTTAGCCTGTCCCGCTAAAGGTGGATTTACCTATTTAGGTGACCTGACTGTCTAGGGGTAAGGTGTCAGACTTCTGTGCTGGGGGTCCGGGGTTCAATCCTCAGTCCTGATTACCAAACACTTCCTTCACCTCTGTCAAGACGTATATTTATCACAACTTGTTGATGTGTGGAATTTCAGGCCTCCACCGTGGTTCGGATCCCACGTTAAACTGTAGGTCCTCCATTTAATCTCACAATCACCCTAACATTACACATTAGAGTAAGTACGTATAACCCGAACGGTTGGTAATACGCGGTGCTAATAATAATAATAATAATAATAATAATAATAACTTATTGTGGTAGCATGCCCACAATAGTCTGATACTTCGAGTGATGATTGGACGTCAACATTTCATACTCCATCCGCTAGGGCGCTTCAGAAAACCAGAGGTGCGATGAATTATCTGTGACGTACGTCAGAACATGATTGGTGAACTGTTGTTTAGGTGAATAAGACTAGTTTTGTGTCGGCTGTCCAGCGGTACGGTCTCGTCAGTGCGTATTGGATTTGAGCGCTTGTGCCGGGAAGACCCTCTGTCTCCGTTTGGAGGATTTGGTGCTAATATTTAGTGGCAGAGGTAAGGTAGACCTTTTAATGTTATTTAATCAATGTAATTAGTACTATCTATTACAACTTTCAAAGTTGTTTTACTTATCGTAATGTTCATAAATTTCAACAGTTCTAATGGGACTAAAGTGAAATAATTGGCCGGTCGTGCAGGGTGAAAACTATGTTCCGTAAGACATTTTAATACAATAGTAGCCTTTAATTTGATTGAGTGTTATATATGATAATTTTCTATCCATACCGTATTATTATTATTATTATTATTAGCACTGCGTCTTACTACTCATTCGGGTTATACGCACTTACGCTAATGTGTAATGGTAGGGTGATTGTGAGATGAAATGGAGGACCTAACAGTTTAACGAGGAATCCGAACCACGGTGGAGGCCTGGTATTACACACATTCACAAGTAGTGATTAATACACGTCTTGTCAGAGGTGAAGGAAGGGTTTGGCAATCAGATAAATCTTCGCCCGGATCGAGGATTGAACCCCAGCCGCCAGCACAGAAGTCTGACACCTTACCCTTAGACCACCAGGTCACCCATCTATACTGTAATATTTGACTAATATCTGCCCGTAATGGATATATATGTGGCAATGTTTTGGGTAACTATGTTTCCTGATGGTTACCAAATATTAAATATTTAAATTCAGGGATATGACGCTTATGAGCTTCTATGGTGTGAATATTTCGTTTTCTCTCACCTGCCATAAGCTCTCGTGTTAAAAACCTAAGCATATTAGTAGTTTACTCGTATAACAAGACCGATAGTTTTGGATCTGTAATTAGAATTTTGATTTAAATAAAGGGTAGACTGAAAATTCTATTGATATTTATAAAATTTAAATGTACTGTTAATTGATAGAATAATTCTCCTTTGGGATATTTTTTTTATTCTTGTCAGGTCTAGTTGTATTATGTGAAAATAATTATTTGTATAATTGAGGCATTACCAATTTTAAAAACCTTCTGTATAGGATAAAGTGCCCCAAACTATTATTTTGTGGGAAATTTAAGACCTTTTTTTTATTAGAATTGTTTGATATCAAAGTTAATACTTGGAATGTTGTTGTAACTTTATTTTTTTTATTAAACTTGTTATATAATAGATTTTGTAGCTTTAATTAAAGCTCGTAATTGACTTTTATAAAGGATTATATTTATTGTTGGAACCATAATATTTACACACGGGGTTTTAACTCTGCGTCTGGGAGTCTCGAGTTTGTTTCCCGGACTGTGCTTTGCCAACTAAAAACCATATCCGTGGTACTTCTTCAGTGGTTGCCTACCTATGACTGGTGACCTGAGGCACTCACGAGTGAAGTTTTGCCGAATCGCATACTAGCTTGGATACAGGTGACCTGGCGGTCTAGGGGTAAGGTGTCAGACTTCTGTTCTGGCGGCAGGGGTTCAATCCTCGGTCCCGGTACAGATTTATCTGATTACCAAACCCTTCCTTCACCTCTGACTAGGCATCTTGTGAATGTGGGGAATGCCAGGCCCCCACCGTGGTTCGGATTCCACGTTAAACTGTAGGTCCTCCATTTCATCTCACAAATCACCCTACCATTACACATTAGCGTAAGTGCGTAAAGCCCGAACGGGTAGTAAGATGCGGTGCTAATAATAATAATAACAACTTGGATACCACTGAAATTCCGCTTGGAACGTGTGGTCGCGTGTGCCGCAAGACTCACAGAGACCGATAAGTGATACATTAGACTTTTTTCTTCTAAACTTAACTTCAAGGATGCCGGCATAGGAAGATTGACCTTAAGTGGAATTATCCGAGGAAGTGACCGCTAGTGACTATCCGTCGAGCCAGTCTGACTCCTGTACCTCCTGTAGGGAGCGTTAACTATAACTTATATGTGCACATTAATCTGGTTCTTTCAGCGCATTGGCCACTCCCAGTTCACAATTAGTTTTTTGTATATAGGAACCTGTATTTTTATCTTGATGGTTAGTTATTAGGATTGGACTATTATTGTAGTTCTTAAGAATGATGGGTTATAGAGTGCTTATATAGCTATTATTATTATTTATATTATTATTATTATGTTAAGCCTTCAGGCCAATGGAAATTCCTTTTAACCACAATATGGGCTCTCAAAGTTTGATATTTATTTGATATGGAGTCATTTTGTTAAGTGTTAAGCTTAATTGAAAGCTCAATGAACGTTGTCGATGGTTGGTTGGCGCATTAGACTTGTGTACCAGATAAATACTCATACTGTTTTGAAGTTGTTTAGAACTACTTTCATGTGTGTGGTAAAATTTGAGTTTCACTTGATTAATTTTGAATTTCCTTCTAATTACCTAAGGATCGAAACTGAATACTTAATAAAGGCTGAGAGAATATCTGACCAGAGGAATAAACTTATAATGCAATATAGTTTTTCAGATTAACTTTTTTTTTGTGGGTACTCCTAAATGGTATGAGTCATTTTAATTTTTGGGAATTATTCCAGGAGCACTATGGGAACATTTACATGGTTTTGACAAACCTTGTCTACATTGTTTATTAGCAAGTTTTGCAGATCCGGTATGGCAAACCTATGAAGGCCAATGGGTGTAATATTTATTTGTGGTTTAAGTAAATGGCTGAAGTTGATCCTTGTCCGAAAGGTCACTTATCAGTCCGGGTCTGCCTTACTAGGGGAGTGTTGATATTCAAACTTATTTTCTGCGAATGAACGAATTCCTCGTAATAGTTCATGTTCACTGCCGCCAACGAGGTGGCGCTAAACAATCAAAACTCTCCTGGGTCGACCTTGAATTTATTGTGACCATTACCAAAAGCCCCGTGAAGCCTCCCTTCTCAACTGAAGAAACCCGGGAATGTTATAACACCTAACCTTCAAAATGAGTGTTCGTTTATCAGTCAGTTCAGCCTCTTTATCTTAAATTTAAACTATCGGAAATGGGGCAAATAAATTATAAATAAGATACTCAATTGTGATCCTCTTAAAAATTGACTTATTTTTACTTTCTCTCTATCTTACAGGTAGATAAAGTATGGTGATCGTAAAAAAAAATCGAACTCGAGATTTTGATGAATCTTGACGTTTCATGAATCCCTGAATCCGAAAAAGTGGTTTTTGAATTTCCGTTGTCTGTCTGTCTGTCTGTACCTCCAACTAGAGCCTAAACTGTTTTACCAATTGAGCTAAAACTTGATATCTAGGTTTTTAATAGGGTTGCCCCGAGGGTATTTGGGAATTGGATATTTACTCCTAAAATTAAGGGTAGTTTACTGAAGGGCAAAAAGAGAAAAAGTCGATTTTGTCAAAACCGGCACTAACGATTTTGATTAAATTTCATTTATAAATATTAATAAATATCCCAAACAAAATGGCTACTCTCAATATTTCGGCAAAATGGCTTTAAAGGCTCCGGTCAGTGGCGTAAATTAACATTTTTTATAATATCTCCGAAACTATATGAGATATGAAATTACTTAGCATTACAAATATGTATATATATTTATAATACAAATATTTTATTCGAAACATATTTTTATAAAATCAATAACTTTCAATCTATACGCAATTATATATTTTTTTCAGCTTTTTGGGCATTAAAGTTTAAGTATTGTGACAGTAAAAAAAATCTAACCTGAAATGTTGATGGTTGTCGACGTCTCATGACCCCACTAACCTTAAAAAATAGTCTTTGCAATGCCATCTGTCTGTGTGTTTATTAAAACTTAAAATTAAGAGTAGTTTTATAAGGGGCGTAAAGAGAAAAAATGGGTTTTCTCAAAATCTGCTCCAACGATTTTGATTAAAATTCGTATCTAGGCGTTGATTAAGATTATAAATAAACTGTCTATTTTCATTTCCCCATGAAAATGATTTTTAGGGTACTTTACAGAAGCGTTAATTTCCGTATCTCTACAACTATTTGAGATACTAAACAACTTAATCATTGCAAAATTGTAGGAGTATTAGAAATAAAAAAAAATTATTTGACATATATATTTTATAAAAGCAACAGTTTCTGAGATATTTGCAAATATATTAATACAATTTTGTTAGCTTTAGTGGTAAACATAATTATACTACTGAAGTCTTAATGCAATAATTCTCCAATGCCATAGAGTAATTAAATATAAGTATCTAAAAAAAGTTTGTTATTTTTCCTTAAACCTCTTAGGAGAAATGTTTGTACAGCAATGATCTATCTCCATTTTAGACTCAATAGTCAATATTTACATTTTTTATTGGTCAAAATGTATAAATGAATAATTAAATATCAATGCGATGACTTGAGGATGTGCAACACCTAATAAAATGTTAAAATTTTAACTGGAAATTGAAATTTTAATACGAAGTGTTGACCCTTGTGGACCCAATATTAATCTTTTTTATTGGTCCGAACATACAAATGTGGAAATTAATTCTCTAAAAATAAAAATATAAGATTTAAAACAGAAATGTTGATGAATCTTGATGGCAATCTTTCCTTTTTACATTATTCCGTTCAGAAATCTTACAGAGTTTATAGAAAGAGAGAGAAATTCTGTGCGGTGCGCCGTACCATTTATTTTATCTAAGAATGGAATAGCTGTTTCTAAAAAATTAATTTGATACAAACTGTGATACTTCATGTCCATTTATTTCTTAGCACAACATTTTACTATCAGTTCAGGTTAGTTAAATATGCACTAATAATTACTATGATGAGTTAAGGAGGAGGAAGACTAAATTTCAAAGGAAGTGTACCCACATTTTCGTGGAGAGAGGGTGTCTAAATATTATGCTATATTACAATTACAAAAACTTTATCTAACTGGGCCATTATGGAGTGTTTCTCTAATAACGACAATAGCAACCGTGTTGAGACATTTTCGAACCCTCATGTACTCACAACTTTGGACCTACCTCAAGGACAGACTCACTCTTACTCTGAGAACAAGGATTTTAGGGTTTTGTAAGGATCAAGACCCTTAGTATGATTTACGTTGTACTCATGCCATCACCAAAATACTCAAATTATAAGAACTTCCTACAAAATGAAGTTACTTTAGGGTTGTCACTTGAAAACTGTTTTTGTCATCAATTTTTTCATGGGAACATATATATATAATATATGTATATATGTAATATATTTGTGTACATTAAAAATTTACTGAAATTGATTCACTTTAGTTGAAAACATTTATAGATACAAAATAAAAAATAAAAACAAAATTCTCCTCAAGAATGAGACACCATTAAATTAGTCAGTGGAATAATATTTTTGGACACTTACCGAACACTGTAATAAAGTCACATTTTCATTAAAACAGTTGTTTTATATTTGGTTCGATTATTAATTTATCGTAATAATTCTGTTTATTATTTTAATTAATTTAATACTTATCAACATTAAAATAGTAAGCAATTGAAACCACATGTAGTAAGTGAACCTTTAGGTTCCCAGACTAGGAAAATATTATATTTAGGGTCACAATCAAAAAAGTTTTGTTGATAATGCAAACCATGCAGCCACCTAATCAGGTAAAATGTTATTGAAATCAACTAATTTAATATATTTATTCTATTTTTAAAATTATTAAACTAAATCTAACTTTTATGATTTCTAATAATACCTTTCTTTCTATTTCGGTGGTAACTGACATTTCAAATAGCATATTATATTGAATAATGTGGTAGATCTGGATACTTGTAATGCATATAAATACTCCAGTAGTACCTAATTAAAGTAATATTTTGACTTAAAATTGAATAAATGAACCTTAACTATGTTGATGCATAAAAGTGAGTTCATAAAAGACAAATATCTAACACGTAGGGAAGTTAAAATGAGTCCTTTGGGAAGAGAAGAATGTAAACAGCTTATAAGGAATTACATCACGCCCTTCTTGTGGGCTCAAGTGTTTGGCGTATGGGTAAGAGGCATGGTAAATAGTCTAGAGGAGGATTTCTCTGCGGTTTTCTGAACGTATTATATATGAAATCTGGTACATTAGAAGGGTTTATTATAACAAGTCTGCTTTGCAAATATAAATGAACTCTGAATTTAAAAGTTTAAGTAAGATTGTGGCCAAACTAAAAGTCGTTTATTATGCGAAAATCAATACACAGGGTGTGAATGAACACATGTTACAAACATCTAAGGTATTTAGGGGGTCCGAAGTAGACCAACTTTCAGAACTCGTATCTGGAAAAGCACCTTTTGTACGTTGCGTACTTGAAGTCTTTGGACAAAAAACAAATGCAAACGCCTTGCAATCGCCACATAATGATCACGTGAGGTTACTCGACCAATGTAACGACAACTATAAACGTCAAACGTTTTTCCAACACTCGCTAAACTCTCTTAACGTTCAGTCGCAGAATATCCAGGATAAGCATACTTTTATTGATTACGTTAACATGGTGTTAATGTACGGCATAGCTCGTTGTAGTAGTAGGGCTGTTCACCGGCTTTATGCAGAATATTTTCCAAATCATTTAACTCTATCCCATACAGTGTTTGCAAGAGTTTTTTCAAAAATTGCGGCAAACAGAAACTTTCATAGTCAACAGGGTAAACTGCAGGTCTCGATTGAACCGCCGTATTGCAGAATTTGAATAAGACTTGCTTTATAGGGTTGAACAGAACCCATTCATTAGCAGCCTAATCATTTGACGTGACAAGAGTGTTAAACATATGAGCATCTGGATGGTTCTGCATGAACAATAGCTCCACCCCTACCATCCACAAAGAGTTCAAGAAATGAGTCCAGCCGATTTTCCGTAATGGGTTAACTTTTCTCGCTTGATTGTTCAACGTTGCCTGCTGCAAAATGAATTTACACAACTGGTTTTGTTTAGCAAGGAAGCTTCCTTCAGCAGGGAAGGAACTTTTAACTCTCAAAACATCCATGTTTGGGACGGAGAAAGCCCTCATCCCACGTGCTCCTCTAGATTCCAAGAGCAGTTCAGCATCAACGTGTGAGCTGGTATTATGAACAGTCACTTAATCGGTCCATACCTTCTTCCACCACGCCTCACTGGCCCCGTTTATTTGATATTCCTGCAAGTAGTATCAGCAGAATTGTTGAAACACATACCATTACTTTTTCTTCAACATATGTGGCTACAACAGGACTGTGCGATACCACACTTTTCACTCGCCGTCCTCGATTTCATCAGGTCGAGTGAGACTCCACGCTCCCTGGACTTAACACTATTATACTTTTTACTGGTGGACCACAAGCAAAGCCTGGTTTACGAAACCACTGTCGAAACTGAGAAAGATCTGCTTGCACACATTCTAAGAGCAAGAGATCCAATAGAGGCCTGATATTTTTGAAATAATGTACTAGAACCTGCTTCGCAGGTGCAATGATTGCATCGATGTTTGTGGACGTTATTTTAAGCAATTACTTTAGCCATATGCTTTGGAACTATTTAACAATTTTGTATGTAATGTAAGTAAATAAATAATTATGAGAGTTATTCCTATTAATTAATATACCAATAGTTTAGTCGGCAACGCGCAAACTGTACTTTTCTGGACAAGAGATCCTTATTTAAAGTTGGTATACTTTGGTACCATTACACAGCCTATAAATTTGTAATATGTGTTCATTTGGACCCAGTATATATATATACATGAGTTAATTGCTTTTAAAAAACGGCACTGTTCAGGGGAAATAATTTGAAACGCAACTACATTTTAAACTGACTAATATGAAATGAAAATAAACCTCGGCCAGGATAAATAAGGTAATTTATCTTGATTGTGTCAGTGCTCTTCACGAATTTGTATATAAAAAAACAGAATACATTTGGTTTTTACATTTATAATTTCTCATTAGTAGCTATAGTAATAGACAATTTTTGACCGCACGGTAATGACGAATCTGGACTTTTTATGAACTCTCGTAATTTAAAAAAGTGAATTTGACTAAAGGAAATTCAGACAAAAGTGAAGAAATTCACTGTACAGTACATAAAGTATTGTACCGTATGTTTGCCTGTCGCTCTATTTGTGGATCTGCCTGCCTGTCTTCTGTCTGCCCCTCTGTCATGTTGCGCCACCATTTGGCCTCGCCTACTCAGAATTAATTACGTGGAAATACATGTCTTGTCACCCCCTACTGCCTTTATAGTATTTTTACCTGGAGATTTTAATTACCCCGTTAAGCTAATAATTGGGGAATCGTAAGTTGGTTCTTAAATGAAGAACCTGGGGAGCCAAGATACCGAAGAGTCGAGCCAAGAATTCCCTTAAATAATCTCAAACTCGTACATGGTAGGTATCCCAATGAAACAATAGATTCAGGCGAGCAGTCAGTAAGCTTATTTGCGACTGAAGTTTGAGTTTCTATTCCTCTGCTGAATTTCTTCCCTGAGTTTGGTTTATAATAAATTCCTCTCCGTTAATGCTGTTGCAATACTTTTAAAATCTCCCTACTCATGATGTTCCTATAGCTACGGAAGCTTAATTTGCAGATAGCCAGCACAGACTAAAGTCAAATATTTTAATTAAGTAATGTTTAAAAATGTATGCCTAGTACTGTAGCGTGTCAACCAAATGGTTGAACAGCTACAAGAAAAATATTTAATATTTTTGGGATTTTATGCGAGACAGAAATTAAATCAGTATATTTAATTTAATATGTTTCTAAAGTTAGATCTTCTGATCTACGGAAGTTACCTATCATCTAAACCTCCTAACACGTGGTTGATCAAATATATTAGCTTTTGATAATTACAGTGTTAAATATCAAAGAAGAAGGTTAATATTATTGTGTTTATGAACTAAAGACTTTAATACTTCGCTATTCCTGGTGCATAATAATTCATAAACGGGAGTTCTACAGCCACGTGGTGTACACACACGAAACATTTAAAAAAATAGGTCTATATCCTTATTTATCATAAAAAACAATAGTAGATATTAAATAAGTGAAATTAATACAGATATATTATGCTATAATATATTTATGAACAAGCTCACCCCAGCCAGATGTCTGCAGATATCATTCTTTTAAAAAACACGAGGTTTTCAACCATGGCCGATCCTACACCTGCGCGCTGGTTGAACTCAGCTGGAGAAGAGAACGAGGTCAAGGTTCGACATCTACACCTGTTACGCGCACAGAGGTCCTGGTGGTCACTTAAAGAAACCTTGGACAGTGTTCATTTGTTTTTCTTTTCTCCCCACGTTTATTATCCTTTATTTCTGTCTGTTCTTACATTCTTATTTTCCATTTCTTTTTCGCCTTGTCCTAGCCAGGGTTGGTATATATATGGGCCGTCCAGAGATAGCTTTTCGTAGAATAATTCCACGACGAGTCGCGACTACAAGGAATATTCGCCGCCCGGCGCCGACACTATAGACCATGCAGACTGCGGCGTCAGATTCGTAGAAAGGTTCCACCGTGAGTCAAGACTACACGGAGTATTCGCCGTCACGAAGGACCATGGCGACTGCGGCGTCAGATTCGCTACCTTCAGCCGTGACAACGGGATAAGGGGTCGCCCTACTCAACTCACCGTGGACATGAACGACGCGTCCAGCTGTAATGGTATCCTGTCGCTGTGGCCAAGTCCTTGCTACTAGGACTTTGTAAAGTAATGTAACATATTCATCTTTCTTGTTATATGTCTTTTTATTTTATGAGAAGCCTCGTTTGTTTTCTAGAAGAATAGTTTTGTTTAGTCATGTCTAACTTGAGCATAGATGTTTGCTAAGATTATATATGTGTCACATGGCACTGTTCTTACATTAAAGCCTCTGGCTAAGAATGTTAGTTTTGAGACAGATGTTTGCTAAGATTATTTATGTGTCACATGGCACAGTTCTTACATTAAGAATGTTGGTATAGAGACTTAGTTCATTACTCTCTAGTTCCGAATTTAGTCATGACGTCCTAAACGTCATGAACATTAGTTTTTTATATTGGGGGCTATTACCAGGATGTCTGTTTACTTTATAAACAAGTTTAGAACTTTATGTAACTGTAGTTGAAAACTGTGAATTAACTCAGTATTGGCTTAATGGTGCTACCCTAGGAAATTGCCTTAGATTCATTGTGGGGTCCGCGCTAATTGTTCTATTTTTATGTTAGCATATGATTAGGTTTTGATTTAGCATAGAAATTTATAGTTATCAATGTACTATATTATGCTGGCAGTACCGTAAGGGAATAAGACCAGCAGTAGTACTTTTGTGACACCTGTTTCCTAGCCTCCAATCAGCTGATGATATCAGCTGTGTATTCATCATGTTTTATGGATACCTATTAACTAACAAAATCTACCAAGTGAGACTGTGTAAATGTTACATTCTTTATTTACTCTTTGCTATTTGTTCAATCTTGTAAAATCTGTATTTATGAGAATTTATCTTTGTTTACTATAATAAATATATGTGTTAAAAAGACTCTGTGTTTCTATACATATATTAAACGAACCCAGTAGAGGTCGGTTAAGTACTAACGTATTAATCTTATTTGAAAGGAGAATTTATTTCAGAAGGAGTCTTCCCGTATTAGAATGGAGGATGTACTAAAAAAATGTATCGGAATACTACATGTCGACATTAACACCTGGTAAATACGTCCGGGATGTGATCCCCATTTTATCCTCAACGGCAATAAAGTAGGATGCAGGAAGAACGAAGAACTCCCAAGTATAGATCACATTTTGTCCTTGATACTCGTCTTACCAACCGTCTGGGCTATCCACGAATTTACACTAATGGGATGGAAATTAAGATGGTAGAACGAAAATAAAATGTACCTGAAATTGCGTACAGGTAGGTTGAGAAATCATTTATGTAAAACCATCCTAAGTATACGGATAAAAATCCGTAGAATAACTTCCTTCGGAGGGTAGGTAAAGCCATCGGTCCCATGTCGAGAGATGCATGTAAAAGAACCCTGGAATTTCTTTGAAAATATATTTCCCAGCCAAATGGATAGGCTCTTTCGCTCTCACTCATAGAAATTCTCGTGTGCTGATATAATCAGTCGGTTCAGAAAGTGGACGTTAAATACCTCAAATAAATTGAAAAAACAAAAACACGCTCGTTCGGGATACGAACCCAGACCACCTCATCGGTGGCAAATCAGACAAGATTAGACTGACAATTTAATTACCGTATTCCTACCAGTGTGGGTTTATATTAAATGCAAAGAAATGAAGCTCGTGTTTTAGAAGCGCTCCATTAAATAGCCAATTTAAATATATACCTATTTTAAGACCATTCATACGTTTACTTGTCCAGGACCAGTTAATAGATCAAAGAGTCATCCATTTTGAAAATTATAGTATCATGCTCTTTGGGGCACGAGTGTCATTTGTTGGCGACCAGTAGAGGCTCGGTTGTGTGATCTATCACACAGATTGGATATACGTACGTCCCTCAGATCTGATTTGCATGCAAACAGCGAGGCGAGTAGAGTCCGTGACCAAGTCCCCCCCCCCTTACTTTACCCCTCTGTACCCACCTACTCCTCCCCCTCCCTACATAATCACTGGGTAGAGTAGAGAGATCACACATTCTGTACCAACAATATACCACCACGACCCCGCTCCGTGTGGCGTGCGTGACTCAACAGTTCGGACCACCACCGGCCGGAGAGGAGGATGTGTCAGGATTACATAGGTGACAGGAGGTATCCTCGGTGTTAATTGCCGGACGTAGCCATTTGGGTGGGGGGGGAAGTTCTACTCGTCGTTGAAAAGCGTTGGGGGAGGAAATAATGAGTTTCGTGTCCCTTTAGGATATTTTTTTGGGGGGAAGGGGGAGGTCACGGTACTCATTTTCAACGATTTGATTTATGGACGTCGTTGTTAATACGTTTTATTGTTTGTGTTGGTCAGTTTATTTGTATGGACTCTCTTGACAAACTGTTACATTATTTTTTTTTAAATGACCTACATTGGTGGGCGCGTGAACTAAACGTCACAGTGATCTATCTTGGATTTCTCATAACAGTGATGACTTCGTTCAAATTCCTTACAGGAGTAGTGAGGGTTTTTTTTCCTAAATTGTTTTCCAATCTACCTTTCTCCCTACGATCTTTCTTACATATATATAATTTAATAAGACAGTTTCCGGTAGTAGAAATTACGATAAAATGGCTGAACGACCTTTTATTTTAAAGGTTAGGGTCCAGGATGTCGGGAGAAATAGTAGTTTCCAAATAAAATGTGATTTCTTTCCAAATAATTTTCAGTTTTTCATTCTTTGTTTACATAATCATAGACATAAATAAATCATGACAATGTAAATTAAATATTTCTTATTGCTTTAAAAATATTAGCTCAATTCTGACTTGAGAGGTTTGCTGCAACAAATAAATAGAGATAGAAGGGTCATTTTAAAGTTCTCATCGTTGCGTGAAGGGAAAACATATGTTTTGATTTAAATTAAACACCGAGACCTAAAAATCTATGTAAAGTTGATAGCCTTTGACTAATAAACTTTTAACTAGAAAGTTGAGTTAAAGTTTATTATATAGAACTTTTTACAATTAAAAGTTGTATAATATATTGAGAGCGAAGAATTGTATAAGGTAATTTATAAAATGGCAAATTTAAGTTCAAAAGTTAAGTTATTAAAGTGGATGATATATAAAGTGATGTTTCAAAACAATAAGAAATATATATATATAAAAAAAAAGATTTTAGAGGAACATTATGCACTCTCAATTTAACTATTCCTTACTTAAAACTTGATCCCTTAGAGTGTTTTATCATTAATATTAGCGTAATAATCTGTATCAATGATCTATTAGTTTAAATATATTTAGTAGAAATTCTATCTTCTTCATTCCTATACCATCAGTGTAAATATTAGAATAAAATGAACAAGGTGAAGATACGATTAAAGTTCATTGATATTTATAGTCAGTTCAGGACCAATTTAATACTTAAAATATGTATTATTGACAGGGATTCCCCTAAACGACATTTTCTCGACTATGATCTACCATCTGAGATATACAGGTTAATAATATCTCTAAAACACATTCAACACCAATACTCTGGATAAAAGGATGTTTATATATCAAGTAACATATTAGGAAATTATCAATTGGCGCACCCACACATACTCAAGTGACAAGAGAATGGGAGAGCCACTGTAGTAAGTCCACATCCTAGTGAACTAACCTGATACATCTATTTATTTAAATTGAAAAAAATGACACCTGCACATGGGAGACAAATCCTAAGTATGCCAGGTCTCTTATCACTTAGCTATCCAACTGTCATCCAGTGCCTGTGGTCATCTTTCACTCATATTTTAAACCTGTGTCATACTATTGTGTGACCTGGCGGTCTAGGGGTAAGGTGTCAGACTTCTGTGCTGGGAGTCCGGGGTTCAATCCTCGGTCCCGGCACAGATTTATCTGATTACCAAACCCTTCCTTCACCTCTGACAAGACATCTTGTGAATGTGGGGAATGCCAGACCTCCACCGTGGTTCGGATTTCACGTTAAACTGTAGGTCCTCTATTTCATCTCACAATCACCCTACCATTACACATTAGCGTAAGTGCGTACAACCCTAACGGGTAGTAAGACGTGGTGCTAATAATAATAATTATACTATTGGCAGAATAAATTCCTCCCAAGTCGAAGGGGGCGTTATCTGCTAGCTCATGATATTAATTGATTACTCATTTATGTAGCTGACGCTTTTCGCAAGTCCATCACAGATTCTATCTTAAATATGAAAAAAATAATTTCCTTGAAAACAAGATGATATATGGATAGCTCAGTGGTGAAAGTATTAGCATACAAAGCTAAAAGTTCCGGGTTAGATTCCCGTTTCCAGGAGTATGATTTCAATCTACAGAATATATTTCGATGGGGCTATAGCCGTTCATAACAATTATTGTAGTCCTTCATGATATCGAATTTGGACCTCTCTTTGACCGTAAAAAAAAACACACGAACCTGACGCGTTAAGCCTTGTACCACTGATGCAAGAATTTAAAAAAAAAAATGAATTAAGTGCTTATCATTTTTGCTAGTAAAGAAATTTTCAAATACTTTTCAGGGTCCTTTTCACATGCTACAATTGGCGTGGGATTGTTATTATTATTATTATTATTAAGTGTAATGGTAGGGTGATTGTGAGATGAAATGAAGGACCTACAGTTTAACGTGGAATCCGAACCACGGTGGAGGCCTGGATTGGTGGTTTTCTTTCCCTCCAAAGAATTTGTGCTACTGATCATTATCGCTCGAGAAAAATTGATCAATCCAGCTGAGTTTGAACCCAATAACATCGAGTCCTAAGGCGAAAGTTTTATCTTAAGACCACCAGGTCTTCTGCAAGAAGTTTAATTATAAATCGCTTAGGTAGTAAAACGCCCTCATCAGTGGGAACGCGGACTTAACGTATTTTGGTTTGGTTTTCCAGTGACGAGAAGATTTGAGATTCAAATCCTAGCAGAAACTAATGATTTATTTTTTCCTAAACGGTTTCCAACTATCCTTTTATGTAAATAAGGGTAAATTTCCTCTTTATTATATATTACTATTGCATACCGTATTAGTGTCACTAATAAAAGAGAAACCGAATAAATACTCAGTGGCGTAGTTGGCTAACGCGCCTATCCTGTTGAGCTCTACTGCTGAGGACGGGGAGATCGAGGTTCGAAACTCGGTCGGGTGAACTGCGGGTGGTTTTTCCTAAACGGTTTTCCATTCTCCCTCCACGCAAATGCGGGTTCACTTCCTCTAATTCAACCTTCCCAATTCCTAATCCATTAGTGTAATTAGTACTTAAAGCGTATAACCCGAACGGGTAGTAAGACGTGGTGCTAAATAATAATAATAATAAAAAAAGAAACCGAATAAGTAGTAGGATGCGGGATGGAAAAAAATAAAAAATAAAGAGGCTAGCGTGACCATTTTTGTTTTGTATAAAACATCTGGGAAATTAAAATTAAGTTTATCTATATTCTTCTTCGTATTTCACAAGGTATATTTTGTTTAGAAGTGGACATTTTAAATATAATAAAAAATAAATTTTTGTAGGGTCCATGACGAATTAAAGTGAATAAAACGCACAGACAGAAGAAAGAGCGTCCACTAAACATCTGATAAAAAACATTTTAGAACCGTTTGATAAAAAGTTAATTGTTTTATTCCATAAAGTGGAAGTAAAAGTGTTATTGAACATTTTTTGACATGATTTAGATGACTTAGTTTAGTTACCTTTATAATTATTTTCGTTATTAAATTAATTGCGTTATTCATTTTTGGCAAGAGACAATTTATTTTTTACAACCGCGTTTTACTATCTGTTTAAATTATACGCATATATTTTAATTTATTGAATAAGTTAGGGCTGATGAAGGTTGACTATAAGGTAATGTACCTGAATTTTCATGGAGGAAGAATGGAAGACTATTTAGGAAAAACCCGACCGGAATTCGAACTTCAATCATACCGTGATCGGCAATCAAGTTTAATGATATACTAACGCCTTAGACCATTCAACCATCCAGTTTTATCTGTCTTAAGATCGTGGGATGAAATAATGCGTGTTCAGAAAGTTCACGTTTTGTGATTAATTTGTTTTTTAAATTTTTTTAATTGTTTTTTAAATTCACGCTTCTTTGTCATATTTAATGTAATAGAGTTAGGGAAGCTCAGAGAAAGTTCAACCTCAGTACACACAGTTAGGATTAAAGCAGTGATCTCCCTCTCCGATGATAAACCAGACTAGACTAGTTTAAAGGTGTTACATGGAAGATCACTTTGCAGCCATTTTGAAATCACGTATTATTGTTGAAGTGGTTTGATTTTTTTTAATGATATAGGCGAAAGTTTGGACCAGTTAAAAAGTTTAAATATTAAGTTTAAAGTGTTTTAAGGACAGTATAATAAATTACGTAAGGCCCTCTAAAACAATCCCATTTTTTTAAAAGGTCTCTTTTGACCCAATCAAAAGATGACTATTTAAAAGAATAAATCTAGTTATTGGTTTGTAACCTTTTGGTTTAGTTTCAAAAGTAGAAATTTTCACGTAGGGTATCGTTTTTTTTTTTTTTAA
>CABFOV010001424.1:39215-49689 GCA_902141375.1 Timema poppense
TTTTTTTTTTTTTTAAACTTAAACTTTTAGCACTGTTATAGTGCTGCTGATAATTTTCACTTATATTTTGTTGAAAAGATTATTTTAAAATATCAAAGCACTTCTAAAATAATACGTGATTTCTAAACTTTTTCAACGCGTCCGAGTCCTCTACAAAGTAGCACCCTTAAAGTTTAACCCACGTGCCTACTAATGTAGCTTAATTTTGTGTTAATTTTTGTTAGAAAAATCAAATAAAACGAAACGATAAAAGTAAAGGGCAAAATTCAAACACAAATATTGGATAAGGGGAGGAAAATTCTCGTTTTGAATTCTTGACGGCAACATGAACTTTACTTTTATTTAATCTCCTCGTGTTTTTTAATTAGCTTTTCTACGACATCACGCGTTTTGTTGTTCTTTTTGCCTTCAAACATAGCTTCAACCCTGTTAATTAACATGTGTATGTCGAAAGCGTGCAGTTCATTCAGGTTAAGCTAATATCTGAGTGAAAACTGTTATTGCTGTAACGCGCAGAGATCCTCGTGGAATTTGTGGAAGGGAATAATATAATGGGAATACTGTTTAGGAAGTTTTTAAAGGATGTGGAACCAAGGATGAAGCATCCTTTAAGGAGAAAAGGAGATCAGATATCTAATACACGTATACATTTAGTTAGTACGTGAGTACACGTATACACTACTTTCACAATTTCTTCGTAAAAAAAAAATGCAAATTAAATTTTAATCTATTTGGTAATGTTCTTTTTTAACAGGCTTTTAGAGTTTATATTCTTGTGGCTAATAACACTTAAACTAAATTATTTCAGTAAATAGTAAGTGAAGGGTGAAATAAGTTTTTATTACATACAATGCTATCCCATATTCCAGAGAAAAAAACCCATCCACAATGTATCCAGCCGATTGGCCACTAGCTAGTTAATCTATTTAATTTTCAGAAAACTGTATGTGAAGGTTTAATTAAATTAAATGTATTTGCATTCCTGTAAAGTGCATTCTAAAAACAGTTGGGCCAAAGTAAAGCACACTAGCGCTGAGTTACAGTCCGATTTAGATATGAAGGATTTTTTTTATTACAGTTAAAAGTTATTGAAACCTTTCCCTTATATTTATACGTAAAGTCAAGTGATCCTCAAATATAGCTTTTGATAGATAATTTAAATAGGCCCTACTTATGAAATCTATCTTAGTAATATAATTTACTGGTGTGTGTGTGTCTGTCTGTGTCTGTATGTCTTTCCACACCCTTTTGAATTACCTAAATGACCTATAAATTTGAAACTTTGCACACTTATAGTATGGAACACTTTCCCTGTATACCCTCTTACGTAATAAATAACCGAAATACACTTTCTTAAAAACAAAGCCCACCCCCAACCTTCCATGCGTTTATCAACTAAGATAAGGTTTTATTACTTACTTTATGGCACCAAGCACTCGAAAGTTCACTGCCATACTAACAAAATTACTCAGCCTATTACTATCTTGAGGTAAATCTGTCCAGTCCACCCCATCACACCCTTTCTCTTTTAGTTCCATTCTAATGTTATCCTCTCATCTGAGACTAGGTCTTCCCAATGGTCTCTTCCCATTGGGTTTGCCAGTGAATACCCTGAACACGGTTTTGTTAGTTTGGCCAATATTATAAATAACCTATCGTAAGAAATTTTAATACCAATAATATATTAAAAGGTTACTACTGTTGGACACAAAAAAAGTTAAAAAAAAAAAGAAAACTTCCTATCACAAATGAACTAACACCATGTCATCATATTGTTTATTTGCTATAAAATAAATCAAACATTTTTTTCCCCATACATCGATTAACATAATGAGAATTGGATAAGGTACAGTCTGATTTTCATAGGAATTATTTTATTTTAAAACTGGAAAATCACGTATCCAAATGACGAAAGTGAAAATATTACAATTGTATTCACAATTTTAGTCAGTTTAATTTATAATGTAAAGTGACATCATAAATTGATCCACAAGTAAGGAATATTGGAAGTCTATATGACTTTTTAGATTAAATTTATGATTAAGTCAAATAAAACACGTATATACAATGGTAATTTTAGTGACATTAAATCAATGTTGGTAGCCGAAAGCGGGCTTCCTGTAAAGCATCAGGATTTAGTTGCCAACATTATGGATCGCGTCTTACGGGATAGGGAAAGGGAAGGTAGAATTTAAGGGGTAGTTTTTTTTTGTAATTTAATCATAGCGAATGTATTTTATTTTACCGAATATATGTTCGCTGTGTAAAGGTAATGTATTCATCAAGATTAATTAATCCAATTATTCTTGTTCTGAGCCACAGAAAAGGAATACCTTTAAAGGCTCTATAAACGAGTAATCCGAGATTTTGACGGGCGTATAGTTAGTTAGCGGACAAAGGATACATGTATTATTATTGTTTTAATCACAAGCAAGGTAAACTAACAAGGAAAATATAGCAGAATTCTGTTAGCAAGCAACGTATCTGATGGTTACTAATGTTAATAAACTACTTTTATGTATCCCTACATCAGATCAGATGCAGCTTCCACTTTTCACAGATAATGTAAATACCTATCAATAGTACTAAACACACTACGGTGGTTGTATGGTCTAAGATGTTACTTTCGCAATAGACTAGACCACCGATTATGGGCAGATCATGGTTATATTCCAATCAGGTGTACTGAGGAGGATTTTAACAAAATTGTTTCCCACTATCTCTCTCTCTCCATGCAAATTAGAGTACGATTCCTCTAACTTCAACCTACTTCATCCCTAACACATTAGTGTAATTATTACATAGGCGTTTAATCCTAACGGATAGTATGACGCGGTGCTACAAAATAAATCAAACTTACATGAGGTGACCTGATGGTATGGGTGTTAAGGTGTCGGACTTCTGTGCTGGGGTCCGGGGTTCAATCCTCGGTCCCGGCACAGATTTAATCTGATTACCAAACCCTTCCTTCACCTCTGAAAAGACGTGTATTAATAATAATAAAATTTAGCACTGCGTCTTACTACCCTTTCAGGTTATACGCTCTGAGTTCTAATTACGCTAATGGATTAGGAATTAGGAAGGGTGAATTAGAGGAAGTGAGCCCGAATTTTCATGGCGGGAGAGCGGAAAATCATTTAGGAACACACCCTCCCCCCAGTTCACCCGATGGAGATTCGAACTTCGACTTCCCCGTCCTCAGCAGTAGAGCTCAACACGACAAGCGCGTTAGCCAACTACGCCACAGAGGCGGGTAAGACGTGTATTAATCACAACTTGTGAATGTGGGGAATACCAGACCTCCATCATGGTTCGGATTCCACGTTAAAATGTAGGTCCTCCATTTCATCTCACAATCACCCTACCATTACACATTAGCGTAAGTGCGATATAGCCCGAACGGTTAGTAATACGCGGTGCTAATAATAATAATAATAATAATAATAAACCAACATGACTTAATTAATTGTCACCAGATTGATGTATTGTCACCACATATCTTATTTTAAATTCGTATTTTAATAATGTTTAGCACTTGAAATAATAAATAATTAAAAACATTGGTTGTTATATAAGTTTTGACTATTAAAAGTTGTAGCAGCTCAAAACATGGTATTGCAGATGATATGGTTTGACGAATGAACACATCAAAATATATCTAGTAGCATTTTATAGGTGTTCCTCCACCGTGGTTCGGATTTCACGTTAAACTGTAGGTCCTCCATTTTATCTCACAATCACCCTACCATTACACATTAGCGTAAGTGTGTATAGCCCGAGCGGGTAGTAAGAATTCTAGATGTTTGTTGCCACCACTAACATGTTGAATGGACAGTATGGGAGTTTATTTTACTGTATCCAGATAACAGGATATAATCCTCAGCTGTGTACAATAAATAATACTTTTTTTTTTGCTAAAATAAAGTAAATATTGTTTCAATAGATACGATTAATTTTATACTTAAAAAACTTGAATATAACATTTTAAATGAAGGAAATAAGTACTATTCTAATCCCTTAGTGCCCGTTAGAAATATTATATTATTGTTAAGAATAATATTTGTATACAAACTAAAAAAAATGTATAAACTGATATTTTTTTTTGCAAAGAAACAATGATTTTTATAAATGCTGTAAAAATACTGACTTTAACTTTTGTTCCCCCTGCCCCCATACACCGTATAATACTTTGATGGACTTACACGTAGCAAGCTCAAAACTAACACTTACTAATAAATAAGTGTTTGCTCTAACACATGTAGTTCAACCATTTCCGTATGTGCGAGTTTATGAATGTGTCTACTTTAATCTATATACTCTTATTTTCTCTTTTGAGTTATTTCTTTGCGACGGCTCAATCTCGTAGAACAAGAAAAGGTCACGTGCTCTACAACAAGATGTATTGACCCATGACATGCCAGTTCTGAGAGTTCAAAGTTCATGTATATACGCTGCTATATACAACTTCCTTTAAAAAAAAAAATCTTAACCATTTTCTCACTCTACTCTCACTTGAAAATTAAAGTAACCTTAAGCCATACTAAAATATACTATTATTCAAAATTGGTAAAATAAAAATAAAACGAAAGCGTGCAATCTTTTCATTGGATACTAACTTACTTTATTTTTTGATAAGATTTTCCAGAAATTTTGAAAGCTAAACACAAAATATTTTTAAGGACATTTTTATAAAATAATAATTTTGAAAATGATGATTTTACATGTTTTTAAATTAATAATATTAAACTGCACAGAATAAAATATTTAGTAGAGTTTTTACTTTTTTATTTTTAGTACTGCCTCTTCCTAACTGTTGAGATTATACTCTCGTGTACTAATTACACTTATGTGTTAAGGACAAAGGTTGAATTAAGGGAAATTATACCCAAATTTTTGTGGGGGAGAGTGGAAAACCATTTATAGAAAACCACCCTCATCACACCCTACCGAGATTCAAACCCTTACCTCCTAGTAAATAGTGACGCCTCATATAATGCAGCCACCAAGGCGGGCTAAAAGAGGTGTTTAAGATCAGGTTATATCTTTGTGATATACAGGGGCAGGATACTTTTAGCTGCCGGCAGGATGATTTCTTTAGTTTGATTGCCGTAATTTATTTAAAAAATAAATGAAACATGGATGTTTATTATTTTAAAATTAATAGTACCGCACATACTTTCTCTCTATTTTATCTTAAAATAGAATCTCTTGATTTTATCTTAAAATAAAATCGTTTACTAAAAACTTGTAGTATTTATGAAACTAAATAATATACAGTATTGCATAAACACTCCACCAAAGATCATTAATTAAAGAATAATAATGATTTAAATTAATAAATTGGTTGTGTCTCATGGGATATACAATAATTCCTTACCACTGAGGCACAGCTCACAGTTTGAAAAATTATGCTCTATAAAACGCTGAATCAAAAGTGATGCTTTAAATCAACACCACGTACTTTTCTGCCATTGAAGTAATCGATTTAAATTAATTAAATATAAAATGTAACACTGAGATAATCAAGGAAACAAATATAAAGTAATCTTAGTACTCACTTTATATTTTAATATGAATGAATAGCCAACAACGCTATAGATACACACGCATTCTCCCTCTTACACATATATACATAGCTCACCACATTATAATTAGTTTTGGCATAGATGCATTAATTTATTCTAACCACATTAATCTGCAAGAATGTTTAAACTCTTTTTCTTTCGGATGTATTTTACAATTCAATCCCTGATAAAGTAAACATTTATTCAAGTATAAAGAAACACATTTCCACAGTAAGAAATATTATTACTTACTTTGAGTAAATAACTTTAATTTTCAAAGGAATAACTTTATCCGACATCTGGAAAAGCTACTAGATCTACCGTCAAGTATTCGTACTTAATAAAATGTTTATCTCCAGCTGGAACTTTTGATATACGTTAGTATACTATTGAGTATTTATGAAGTAATACTAAAAATATATTAATATGTTATACATTTTGGTTGCAAAATAATATATTCGCATGCTATAAAATACCTTTTCGAAGATAAATGAACAGTAACAATTTTACTAACTAATAATATTACCGGGTGACCTGGCGGTCTAGGGGTAAGGTGTCAGATTTCTGTGCTGGGGGTCCGGGGTTCAATCCTCGGTCTCGGCAAAGATTTATCTAATTACCAAACCCTTCCTTCACCTCTGACAAGAAATCTTGTGAATGTGAGGAATGCCAGGCCTCCACCGTGGTTCGGATTCCACGTTAAACTGTAGGTCCTTCATTTCATCTCACAATCACCCTACCATTACACATTAGCGTAAGTGCGTATAACACGAACGGGTAGTAAGACGTGGTAATAATAATAATAATAATAATAATAATATCGTGTTTTAAATCGAAGGAAGATTCTTGAAAGTTTCATATGGCCCTCCAGCTTTTATTTTAAATCAAAGTGAACAGTTAGTGAAATTACTTTTAGACATACAGACTTAGGATAAGATTACTTATTTTTTGGTGTAAAACGTATTTTTTTACTTTGGGATATCGAACGTAAGCTATCCGAAGCAACATATCATATCAGAACATTACACACAGAGTAGATAAATTTATGTTAAAGAGACTGGGAGTAACCTGGTCTCTGTTCTAAAATTAATCACTGTAAAAGGGGATGTTTAAGTTCACCATAAAATAAATTTGTCACCCATGCCATGAATCAAATTTGGGACCATCAGTTCACCAGGTAGACAGACTAACAACTGACCTAAAGAGTCTAATTTAAGATGGGATGGAAAGGGATGCAAGAAAAAGCAAGGGTTCTTGCAGTTTTTGTGGTAAAATTTTTTAGCCAAAATAAATATTGCTCAAGTAAAAACATTAAATTTAAATTTATTCACATGATTACCTATATATTTCTTGAACAACTGTCAAGTGTATTCTAGATTTACTGAATATTTTTTGTATACATTTAAAATTTTGGTCATCTTATGCCGCTATGCTCTTGACAGATGTTCATGAACTGTTGCGGCCGCCATGTGGAGAAAATAGAACTCTGTTTCTACTGGAGCAATATTTCACTTATTTAAGAATAAAAAAAAGTTTTGCCATGAAATATGAAAGAATACTCCCCTTAACTCGCGTTTCGTTACAATCCACCTTAAAAACATAGAGGAGAGCATGTGAAAATCTCCTTACCACCAGCTTTCCTTGATAGCAAGACCTTTATTATTCATTCTGAGCATTCCTTTTTTTTTAGCACCACGTCTTACCACCCGTTCGGGCTATCCGCATACACACTAATTATGCTAATATGTTAAGGATGAGGAAGGTTGGCTTTAGATGAAATTTATCCGCAATTGCGTGTTGGGAGAGGATAAAACATTTAGGAGAAATCACCTTCGGTACAGCCAACCATTATTCAAACACAGATTTCCTCCATCATTGTCAATAAAGTCCATTACAAGGGTGACGCCTTAGACCATACAGCCACCGGAGCGTGTACTTCTTTATTAGTTATGGAAGAAGGTACATAAAAGCGTGATAAAAACTAAAGATTACAAACATTATATGGTTGACATTAGGATGAAAATAATACATTTTCTACTTTACAATCCTGAGAAAGAGGCCATGCTTGTGCTTTAAAGAAAGCCCCACCTTATCTATTAACCATGGTTACAATCTTTGACCTCCTAAAACAGTGTCATAAATGGGAACATATTTCCAGTGGTAGCAGTGTGAGGTGTAAACATTACCAAAACTGGTGCATTATGACAAATATACAATAATAAACAAATAAAATAAAGTGTCCTTGGTGCAGTTACCATAGATTTTACTGTGTTAGTTAAAATGCACATACTAAACAAATCAGTACAAGTCTTGTTAGCAAACTTTATTTGCACCATTAAGCAGAGCACACTCAGTCATTGTGCGTCGATGTTGACAATTGTATAGTAGGACTAATACATGCACTACTATTATACAGTTTATTAGCACCAACTGGAATAGAACCGGGGCTCTATATACTTACTACTGCCCCCTCTAACTCCTTCTTTATTGCAAACATTGGCTGGAAGTATAATTATAATCGTTTGATAACAATTTTGTCAACCTCGATGGTCTTGGGGTAAATTTATCGCCTCAGGACCCGATAATCGTGGTTTAAAACCCAGCCGGGGTTGACGGATCTTGGAAATTGAGGCATATAAAATAAGCCTCGATTGGACGTGAAAATACCTTTCCTGGTTATAGTGATAGGCTCTTTCGCTCTCACTCATAGAAATTCTCCTGTGCTTATATAGTGTTTCAGTTAAGAAAATGCACGTTAGATAACTTAAATAAGATTTAAAAAGATGACAGTATTTATTGTTAATATAATACTATTAGAAAATTCTAATTATTTCCCAATAGATTTACACTATTGAATTTAAACCAATGTTTACATAAATAACCTTCCATTAGCTGTCACCTACACTCCCACCGTAGATAAGCTATAGCCTTTAAAACAGTCCGGGTTCGAACAAGTCTCCATATTCTTGCGAACTGCCTTCCTAATCACTCGTACAAAAATATGAATTTCCCCTGCAATTATTAATCAAACACTATTCTAGAGTTGAGTTTAGAGTGTACTTGTGAATTGTTATTATTACTATAACTCACTTAGTAGGTTAAACAACATAAACATGCTGTCAAGTGTTAAAACCGAGGTCGTTTAACATAGCAATAACGCCTCCACAGTGTCCATGTATATAGATAGATAGATAGATAGTTGTTATATCCTCCCTCCTCTGGTCCGCCAACCTCTATGGACAAAGATCTCGTCTGATTTGTGACGTCGTTCGAGTCAGCGGTCGTCGGCCTTACCCACTCGTTAGCCGGGATGAGGCGCTACTGTTTCTCTAACTAACCCACATGTCAAAATAATGTTTAGGGTAAACGTAACTGAAGGGCAAACACGTTGCCGCCTGTGGCGATATGTTTGTCCCTTGACTCGGCAATTTCTCCCTCCCATTCCCCCCCGACCCTCGCCAAACCCTCCCTCTTACGTCATAAGCCATGACGTAGGAGAAGCGATTTCACTATCTGCGCTCCGATAGAGCTCAGAGAGGAGAAGTTCGTATCGTTAGGTTGAACTTCAAACCCGTCTATCTGAATATCATCGCTGAGGGACGTGCATGGTTACTACTGGGAAACAACATTGTCATTCTCTGGTTTTTTGTGTGGTCAAAACTCCCCTCAAATTTAAGAAAAGTTTTGCAACGCTGGTTAGCCGAGGTTGCCAGTAGCTCCTTCGTGTCCCAGCAAACCACCTTCAGACATAACGTAGAGCGAGGATATCTGGCAACAGTTGACTGAGAGAACGAAGATGAAGCTTTCCTCCATGAAATTTGCAGTTCCTTCAGTAATGTTATTGGATGTGGTCAGGCTTTCCTATGACTAGGTTGGGGTGAGAATCCCTGCCAAGTGTATTAAGGGTGTTTTTTTATGTTTCTTGTTATTTTTAAGATAATTTTTCCTTCTCTCCTTTTCTTATCATAATTTAGTGTTTGTATTACCAAGGGTTTGTTAATTAAAATACATGTAAACATAAAAAGTAAATTAAGAACTTTATGTACCCACTACGGTGGCCATATGGTACAAGGCGTCACTTTAGCTGCTGATGAAAGGGAGAATGGAGTTTAAATTCTTATCGTATGTATTAAGGGTTTTTCCTCAATGTTTTCCTTCTAATTCTACACAAAAATGTGGGCACTTATCTTAAATTCAATCTTACTAATACCTAACACGTTGGCGTAGTTATTATATATGAAGGATACAGGGGGGATAAGGGTAAATAAACACTACCCACATTTTCCAGAACAGCTTTTATGTCTCAAACTTCAAAAGTAACCCAGGAAATAGAGTTTTATTATTAAATTAATTATTACAAATACCTCTTTTAACCATAATCTAAAGGGCGTTAAAAAGTTCTTATTATTGTCTAAAAGATGGAAGAACTCACTCCCAATATGAGGTTAAAATTATTCTTTCCCCCTCTACCTTGTAACCTTCACATGCTTACAGACTGAACGGTTAGTAAGACGTGGTGTTAAAATATCATACTGTAACAACAATTTGTTAATATATATAGTAAATTGTGATATTGGGCCCATCCAGAACTAGTTAGCTTGGGTCAGCCAGCGACCATTAATATTATAAAAGATAGTCTAAAAAGGGCAGACCCGAATTGCGCCAGTTATTAAGGGATTAAAAACTGTTTACTAATCCCGGACCCGAATTGCGCCAAGTCAAGTTCAGGTAGTCGGTGAGGGAGGTGGGGGGATGATACAAACAAAGACCATCGCAAACAATCTCTCCCCTTAGTAAAGGAATGTAAAAACGCCCTAAGTGCCCCCAACAAGACTTGTAACAGTAGTATTGACATCCGTCTGTCCAATACTTATTAATTGTCTCGACAACAGTGACTGTCCCGGTGTATT
>CABFOV010001424.1:50821-99231 GCA_902141375.1 Timema poppense
TCGCCAGACATAGCATTAATATTTGTTTATGTTCAGAGTTGGCGCAATTCGGGTCCTGTCTTGGGAAGGGGGGTATTGGCGCAATTCGGGTCCGGTCTGGGGGGGCGCTTTTAAGCTCTTGGCGCAATTCGGGTCCGAGCTAAGAGAATTGGCGCAATTCGGGCGAGCCCTCTAAAAATATGAGTGACTAGACCCTTCCCCCCTCCCCTCATCCTTATTATTATTTTCAACACACATATTGAAGAATCATCATAGACTCTACCATAAAATATGAGTGATTATCAACATTTTCATGAATAATAAATTAAATTTTCAAAATAAAATATAGCCTATGTTACTCGCTGATAATGTAGCTTTATATTGGTGAAAGAATTTTTAAAATCGGTCCAGTAGTTTTTGAGTTTATCCATTAGAAACAAAAAAACAAATCGTTCCTCTTTATAATATTAGTGTAGAAGAGTGTCCCAAGACATTACCGGATAGCTCAGTGGCTTAGAACATTGGCATACTAAGACAAAATTACCTATTTTGATTCTAGTGTTCAGGTGTTATTTTAAAATTTAGATTAATATTTTATTAATTATATAATTTTATAGGTTTTTATTAAATTTCTCAAAGGTGAAAGTTGCAGATAACATGATTTGACATATAAAAGCTATTAAAACAATTGTATATTTAACTGCCAAATACTTTGCTACCTAACACAATATTACTATAGTTATTATAATATGGGCCTATATCGATACTAAAAATACAGATATTTTAATCTAAATATGGGGTTTTCTTAGTAACTAAACAAATGTTTTGTATATTATATTATCTACATTCATATAATTAGCACTTATAAGGCACACATAAATTTCCTTTGTGAAAAAATGGCTTATAAAGAGAAAAACCCATTCAAACGGGTGTTTCCTTTAGAAAAGTTTCTTACTACCCATTCGTGTATGTACTAATTACGCCAGTGGTTTTAAGGATTAAGAAGGCTATATTTAAAGAAAGTATACACGCATTTGTACGAAGAAAGAGTGTAAAACCATTTTGGGAAGAAACCTCGGTATACCCAACCGAGATCCAAACCTTTATCTCCCCCGTCATTGGCAGTCTGGTCTACTGTGAGACTAACACGTTAGACCACGCGGCCACCAAAGCAGTCTTCAAATGGTGTTACTAATCATAATAAACACACACATAGCTATTTTCCATGTTACTGTTAAATTGTTGGGTTCTTATAAATTACAATAATTACCCAGCTTGTAAGTCGAATAAAATACCTCATTCCTAACTCACCAAGTTTTTAAACATTTCTTCCACACACAACAAAACACCTCAGTGGCGGAGTTGGCTAACATGCTAGCTACATGCTGAGTTAGCTTGCCTAAGATAGGGAAAATCAGGTTCGAACCTTGCTCGGGCAAACTTTTTTCTAAATGGTTTTCCACTCTCTCTCTCTCTCTCTCTCTCTCTCTCCATGCAAATGTGGGCTCACTTCATCTGTATTCAACCTTCCCAATTCCTAGTCTATTAGAATAATTAGTACATAGGCGTATAGCCCGAACGGGTACTAATACGCAGTGCTAAATAATAATATAAATAATAATACTAATTATTATTATTATATCACACACCATACATTAATTAACACGTTGCAGAAACACTGCAAAAACACTTGACTAAATATATATTTGCTCATCCCAACTTAACCTAACCTTTAATTGTGTGACATGAAAAGTTGGGTTCGTTAGGTTGGATTAGCTACTAAATAATAATAAAAAATCAAGTTGTATATTAAAACTAATCATAGTTATAAAATACGTACTTTAGTATATTATATTTTTAAAGTTGCCTCTACTGTACTCTTATTTTAACACTGCATCCTACTAGCCATTCAGGCTATACAACTCTACATTTTAACATTGGTTTAATCACATGAGGTGAAGGACAGGATGCATGTAAGGTCTAAGTTTATTGACCCAAGGAATGAACCTGTTGTAAGACAGAATACTTAATAACGATAGTAATAGTAATAATAATAATATGGCGATAGTATTCATAATGTTAATTCATTAGAAAATGTTAGGGAATTATACAAACAGGGTAATAAAAATAAATCATATGCAATAAATGAGTTTTTTTAAACAAAAAATAAATAAAATAAAAGTCCTTACCAAGAGATTATGTATCTTTATAAAGGTTTGCATTTCAATGTGGCAGTGCTAAGGAAAATGACGGAACCTTATATTGTTGGGTAGGTGCAGGGTCGTTTAAAAAAAATGTGAGGGCCGGGGCAAAAAAATCTGAGGCCCCCTATTTTCCGTTAGTTTTTCAGTTTAACGTCAAGCCTTTATAATATATTGATACGCACTCGGTACTTATGTTACTTAATAATTTCTCATGTTTTATAGAATATTGATCAACCCATTTAATTCATGTACTTTATTAAATGGAAACAAATTAATTTAACAAATGTAAATTCCTCTTTGCACCATAACACTGTTAGTTGTCTGTAGACTGACAGTGGTAGCCCAATGGTGGCTTTTTCTACTTTACTGCATCACATTACTCGAATAACGTACATATTAAATTACATAAAAAGTTGGGGTTTTCAGGAATCTGTAATGGAATCCTATCACTAAATGAATACTTATTGCTGTTAATTATCTGTACACTAAATTTAGAATAATAACTGTAATTAAATGTAATACTCTTTGAAAATGTGGTCTCCTGGAATGTGAGACCTGGGGCAATTGCCCACTTTGCCTCCCTCCTAGACGCGTCCCTGAGTTAAAAAGTAAGTTTTGTTCGAAACGTCAATACAACTATCGTAATATTTATATGTCTAGTGCTTTAATGTATTTATTATATTCTTTGATAGTGTTTTTAGTGTAAAAATAAAACTATTTCATTAACAAGGATTTACACTTCAAAATAAATCCTATAAGCTATGCGAGCGTGCTTCACCACACTCTTATAATTTAATCGGGTTGAGTAGAAAAATAATGGAAATAGGTCCAGACTTATCTCTCCTAGCTAGGAGGCATATCTTACATTATTTATCCTCCTACAGTCCTAAAATAGGAATCTTCTTAATTTCAAACTCTCATGGCATATAATTATTATTTTCTTAATGGCTGACTCAACAAAAATGTCTGACGTTCCCTTCTTGGAGTGACAGACAGCTTTAGGCGATCTTTGCCACTCCCTTTTTCTTGACTCAATTTACCTCTCTTTACTTCAGTCTCTTTTACCTCCCGACAAGAGTGTGTTGATGTAGACAAAATTTCACTCAAAATGTACATAATTAGATTAATATTCAATTTAAATTTTATACTACCAGCTTCAGTGACCGAATGGTCTAAGGCGTCACTCTAGTGTAGGAATGTCCTGATGATACGGGTATATCAAGGTTAAAATCTGTCAGGTCTACTGAGGGTGGCTTTTACTAAATGGTTTCCCACTCTCGTCCCACGCAAATGGGGGTAGACTACCTCTAAAATGCTTCCTTCCTCATTCCTATCCCATTAAATTAATTATAATTTATATGCGTATAGTTTTAACAGGTAATAAGACGCGTTAACAATATATATAAACAAATATATATCTGATAGTTCGTGATCTTAATAAAATCACACACATATAGCCAACGATTTCCACAAGCCCATCATAGGCTCTGCCTTAAAATATGAGTGAAGAATGACCTTGGGTTCGGGACGATTCCTGGATAGCTTAGTGGTTAGAGTATTGGTGTACTAAGCCATTGGTACCGGGTGCCATTCCCGTGTCCAGGTGTCATTTTTTCAATTTTCAGAATATGAATATATTAAAATATATATTTGCTAAATTGGCATTGCAATTAATTATATTAAAGCTAGGGTCCAACTTTCAGAAGAAGGGTCTTTCATAAAAATAGGAACATTTTGATTGTGGCCAAGATTGATAATATTTCACTGTTTATTGGTATTAATATAATTTATCAAAAGTGAAAATTAAGGCTTTCATGACCTTATTTATGAATATGTGAAAGTAGATTTAGTAGCTATTTTATTAGCTATTCTAGATCAACTCTGTGGTCTAGTAGTCAGAAGTCTTGGTTACGTATCCAGAGATCAGTGGTTCAATCCCTAGAATTTCCAGATTCTCTTGTGAAGCATTAGTTCTGGAACAGGATACTGTTTTGAAGGCAGGCTAATTAAATAATGATACGACACTTGCTTACATGAATGAAAGTGCAATTGACTGTATTTTGGTTTTACTCTAGACGATTTTAAAGAAGATAGTTATTTATTTACAAATACATTTGTTAGAAATTATCTTAAATATTTGAAAATTAGTTTCGAAAGAGGAAGCTGTGTATCTGATAACTTCTGGATGAGTTAATGAACAAGGAAACCACATGCACAAATTCAAATGCAGATCACATATTTAATTGGGTCTGCACTCTCTTATTATACCGTATTTGTACATGTTGATGACAGTTTAAATCTGAAAACATTATCCACCGAGCAACATGGGTACCTAGCTTATCTATACTCACACAATGCCCCCCATCCTTTATAAAAGAGTCCATCAACAGATAAACATTTAGACCTTTTTGCTTTTGTAATTGTGACTTCATTAGCAAATAATAAAAATACTACACGCCAGACTCAGGAACAAATTGAAAACTCTGTTTGTATTAGGTTGGGTAGTATTAACATTAGCCTGTCATAGACAAGCTTAAAACCACATTGATTTTCGATACAGATTTATGCATAATTTTTAAAATAATGTATATACTAAACAATTATTTATCATACATTTATGTACTATTACAATATAAATTAATAATTTATATACTATTTAATAATCTACAATTATATTTTAATAATTTATGTATTAAATATATATTATATATTAAAAAATATAATATATATTTATTAATAGTTTACTTATATTGAGTTCATGTAGAGTTTTGTATATATTATATACATAGAAAGAATGTTGTATATTTTACATATTATTTATACATAATATTACCTAGTTTATATTCACATTTATGCTAAGAATGAATTAGAATTATTAGTCTTTTAAAATATATCTCACCCTATTATGAGATACATATTATTTATCACCCAGTAATTGTTCCTTGTTTCTGCCAGAAGTTAATGAACATGATAAACAGGAATCAAACATATTAAAATTAATTAGGCCCAAATGAATCATAACAATTGAATCCAAACTGTACATAAATCTATAAATATAGCTGTTCATATAATACACTGACAAACCATCCACTTGAATTCAAATCCAAACTGTTTTTTAATTTTTTAAAATATATATTACGGTGGGCTAAGGACCACAAATTGTCAACATTATGTTATTAGGGTTTTTCATAAAACGTTTGTTATAAAATTATATTAAAAAATCACTAAACAGTTCTCAGGTGGCCTTCCAGATTATGAATAGGGAGCTTTAAATGCTGAGATAATGTAAGCTTAAAACAAGTTAGATTTCAGTAAAAAAAAAGTGCTTTCTTTAAAAATGAAATTTCCATAATGTCAGATGGATGGGAATGTGAGGAAAAGCTAGCGTTTTTACAGTTTTTATGGCAAAACAATTTCTTTGGGGCCAAAATAAATTAAATATTACTCCAGTAGAAACATATAATTTAAGTTTCTTCACATGGTGAGCTTAAAATTTCTTGAATATCTATTAAGGGTGTTCCGAAATTTAATGTCAACTTTCCTATTAATTGAATAAGTTTATTAGATAATACCGCAATAATCATGACATATATTTAGAAAGTGTTGCTATCACCAAGGGAATAAATTTAAATTCTTATATTTGTACTGGAGTAATTTTTTTTATTTTGGTCAAAAAAAGTTTTCCCATAAAATTTGCAAAAACACTTGGATTTTCTCGCGTCCCCTTCCATCCCACCTTAAGATGGTAATTTAGCTTAGACAATGTAAGTAAGAGATCAGTTTTTAAATGTATGAGAGAAAAGAACGCAAATTTTTTTTTTCAGTTTTGATGATAAAAGCACATTTGATTGGTTTTGGCCCAAAAATAATATATTTCTTCCGTGCTTAAATTTAGTTTAATTCCCTCCAAATATTAATCTCTAGAACTTTATTTTGTCAACTGCATTGAACGATCTGCCCAGGATAACTTTCTTCCTTTAAAAGATTTCTTGCCAAATACCACGTTGTTCATGACCAACATTCTTAAAATATTGACATTAAAATATGAAAACAAAATTAAATGTATCTACTGAAGAATTATTTTATTTATTTTAGCCAAATTTTTTTTATTGTTGTAAAAATCACCAAAACTTTAAATCACTTTCCCTTTTTAAATGTATTAATATTAAAACATAATCATGTATATTCTAGAATACATACACTGTTAGATGTACCAGATATGGATCGTCTTATCTTTACCAAGGGGAGAAGGTTTGTTATTCTTTAATTTACTATTCAATATTCAAAATTGAAGTATTTGTTTATAAAGCGATCCTTATTTATTGAACTAGTATACATAACTATTTACCTAATCACGCCTTTCTCTTACTGGGTAGGCAAGTAACTGTGCATCTATCTAAAAGAAACAACTGCTGCGTATTTAATCTATCCTCTTTTTCTCCACACCTCCCTATACTTGCATACTCCCTACGTTTCAAAAACATCCATACACCGAGTCATACATCCCCTTTTTTTCTTAAAACTCTTAATTTTTTTTATTTTTCACGTATTCATTTATAACATTTAGCCACATCTTACATGGCCTACTCCTTATTTTTTATATATGCACTCTACCTTCATACATTTACTTCATCACTTGACCCATACTCCTTCTCTCAACAGGCCCAACCAACGTAAGACGCTTCTTTCACAAAATGACTTATTGTATTCCCTTTCAAACCGAACTCCCTCAGCACCCATTCATTACCGACTTTGTCCTTACGAGTTTATCCATACAGATCTATAAGATAGTCTAGCACATCCCAAACGCATTCCCCTTGATCTTGTATTTATTATTGTTAATATCTGTGCCTAGTTGCATTTATTCTCTCATATACCTTGTCAGGTTGTATGTGATGAGGTAATGTTGAACTAGATTGTCGGTAAACCTAGTAATGGATTTCTGAGTGCACATGCCGTGTTGAATGAAGCTCACTTCTGATAAATCCTCCTTTGAGTGGAGGGTTGCCGATTACCCTTAATAAAAGGACGTGCTCTTTTCTAACTGGCCAAATGGACATAACAATTAAGAAGAAGCCGACACTCTTAAAGTTGTTGATTTATCTAGTTTTTGGAGATAAGTTTTCACTCATAAGATCCAGTGAACTGTATCGACGTTGATCAGACGCCAGGTACGTGTTCTAGGCGTCGTGTGTGACAGAGAGTAATCTGTAATGTGAGTAGACACTTTAGTTGTTTTTTTTAACACCACGTCTTACTATCCGTTAGGGTTTAACGCCTATGTACTAATTAAACTAATGTGTTAGGGATTAGGAAGCTTTAATTTAGAGGAGGTGCACCTGCATTTGCTTGAGGGGAGAGTGGAAATACATTTAATAAAAATACCCTCAGTGCACCCGACTGGGATAGAACCCTGATCTACCCGTCTTTGGCAGTCTAGTCTAGCACGAAAGTAGCTCTTTAGACCAGGAGGCCACCGAAGTGGGTGAAACGTCAGTTAACGCACGGGTTAGTCACATGACATATGTCTTTAGTTGGCATATTTCAAACACCATCACATTAATTTAGCCATTCTGTAGAGTAGTAAAACCAATCAATAATTAACATCAAAACTCATTTACCTGCTACGGTAGCCGCATGGTTTGAGGCGTCACTCTTGTTGGACTAGACTGCCGGTGACAGAGATATTAGGGTTATAGTCCCAGTCGGGTGTACTGGAGGTGTTTTTTCAAAATGGTTTTCCACTCTACATTCACACAAATGTAGCTACACTTTCGTTTTATTCAACCATACTTATCCGTAATTCACTAACGTAATTAGTACAAAATGTTTATAAAGTGACCCGCTTCATTGTAGTAGATAGCTAACGCGCTAGTTTCGTGTTATGCTAGACTGCCGAGGAAGGGGAAGATTGAGGTTCGAATCTCGATCAAGTTAACTGGGGTAGTCTTCCCCAAATGGTTCTCCACTCTCCCTCCACACAAATATGGGTTCATTTCCTCTAAATTCAGCCTTCCCAATTTCTAACCTATTATCATAGTTAGTACTTGAACAGGTAAGACGCGGTGCTAAGCAGAACTCCTTACCTCTAGCCATCCAGACGAACAATGACATATGGAGTGTGTCAATTTATCAATATGTGTTTCCTTAAATATTTATTTTAATTCTTCAAATTCTGTCCATTCTACAGGGTGGCCCACGGAAAAGTAGCCCGCCTCCTATATCCAGCAGGCGCCTCACTCTGAATTGGAAGATGTCAATCCCCTTCCACCCATATTGTGACATGAAGAATGAGCAGGTGAACTGCTTGTCTAAACAGTTATTGACTCATTCTTCATGTCACAATATGGGTGGAAAGGGATTGACCTCCTCCAATTCAGAGTGAGGCGTCTGCTGGATATAGGAGGCGGGCTACTTTTCCGTGGGCCATTCTGTATAAATCAATTTAAATATCAGATTATACTAAATTCATTCGGGTAAATGGTTTTAACATTTTGATGATTATATTTCTGGCATTTCACTATATAACATTTTGACCAATTTTAAGCGATATATACTATGCTGTAAATAAACATGCATTGCATTAATCCAGTAGGAATTTAAATAGACGAACTGTCAAATTCGTAATATTACAAATGACCTGCGGTTTTTCTCCTTTAATTATTTTGACATTAATGCGCGTGCTTTTTTTAGTTTATTCATCTGTAAAACATACATTTAAAAAAATCTGTGTTAAAAAATGTGTTTAAGTAATTAAAACACGTAAAATAAGCCACTAGTACCAGAACATAGCAGCTTTATTGGTCGAATGCTCTAAGCCCTAAGGCATCCCTCTAATATTAGACTGGCCTGCTGATGACGGGGAGATCGATGTTCGCCTCCTGGTTGGGTCTACTGAGGGTGTTTTTCTGAAATTATTTTTCACTCACCTTCCGCACAAATGTGAATAGATTATTCCTAAAATACTTTATTGTTCATCCCTACCCCATTAGAATAATTATAATATATGCGTATAAGCTGAACAGGTAATCAGACGTGGTTATAAGAATAGAAAATAATTGGGGAGTATTTGTATAGTGCGTAGTATTATATTTATAGTGAAAGAGCGAACTTACAGCCTAAAATAATCTTAGGGATGCACACGTATAAAGATTGGTTCACAAGTTCACTGAAGAAAGAGCAAAATCTTCTTGATTTTAATAACAATAATTTACACACTGGAAGAAATAAATGTTAGACCAAGTTGATTACAGTAATTTTAATTTTCTATGTCTAAGATTAATATCACAATGAATGTTTTCCAATTATTTTAGTGTCGTGAAACAAATATAAACAAAACATGAACTACACACGCCCTTTTTATATAAAGAGATTTTTAAAAATAATTTTACAAATGTAGAACTATCTGTTGGTGTCTCACTGTGGAAGCGTATATGCATTTATTCCGTCGTTTGTTTTAGGTATATGTGTACTGATTGAGTCGGTTTAGGTACATGTGTACTTATTGAGTCGGTTTAGGTGCATGTGTACTGAACCGATTGATTTTCCTAGTTTTTAAATTCTATTGGGTCTCCCAGGATGATGTCTTCAGTAAAAAGGAAAGCCGAAGTTATTTCAAGTTATCCGAAGTGGGCTCTAATATTGAGTCAGACATTCTGTTTTTGGTTTGGAGCCCTCCGCGGCTCTTATCTCTTGTTTCTGGGCAGGCGTGTATAATCAACAATAAAAGTAAATTAATTTATCATATTTTGGTAATCTGATACCTCAGCTAGGTTGGTTGTACCTCTGTCTACAATTAAGGTTTGATACCAAGCTTGGCCTGGAAATTTAACGTTGATCAAATTAGGAATTCCCTTTTCACAGCGATGAATTAGTTACCAGAGTGCAGGGCATTTTGTGTGTAATATATTTACGTTAGTTTGTAAGTCATGTGCTGAAATAAAAAAGTGCCCTTAAATACCTTTATTACTCGCTTCGGAGGCCGCTTGGTCTAACTCGCAACTCTCACCCTATACTAGACCGCCAATGACTGGGAGATTGAGGTTCGAATCTCGCTTGGATGAACTGGGGTGGTTTTTCCTAAATGGTTTTCCACTCTATCTCCATGCAAATGTGGGTTCACTTCCCGTATAGTCAACCTTCCCAATTCCTAACCCTTTAGCGTAATTAGTATTTAAGTGTATAATCCAAACAATAAGTAATAAGACATAAAAAATAACCTATATACAAAGAATATCATTGTTAAAAATATATATCCACATATTGTTTGTATTTTAAGATCTAAAAAACATTAGTGGACACGTGGACTAAACGTTGGGCTCACCTATTAAGGTTTGATGGTCACGGGAAATACCGGCCAAGATTCCAAGGCGTGTTTTTTCCTAACTCATTCCACACAAATGCGGGTGCATTCTCAAATTATACCATCCCCATGTATATAGTCAGGTTCAAAATAAGGAGTGATGCAACAAGTAGTGAAGTTAAAGATTTAATTTTACTTTATTTAAACAGACACAGAGACAAACACAGACAGCATCGTGAAAACCACTCTTCAGTTTTAGGGGATCCTAGAAAGTTGACATTTATTAAATATTCGAGCTCGATTTGTTTTGATAACAATATTTTTCCCTTCTAGGAGTTGAGAGAAAGTAAAGTAATACCATGAAATCGTTTTATTTTGTTGAATTATTTGATTTCGTGTGATTCATCAACATAAATTTCCATTGATTAATAATTAGTACATAGGAAACTGTTTCAGTATTATTACTGTAAAAACTGTTCGCTCCTAGCGCGGAAATATTTTCCAACGCTTGCTTGTAATACAGTCTGTTCGGAAATTCATAGCCCAAACTGCACATTTAGTTTGTTTGAATAAAAAGTAATACAAAATACCTTTATACACTTACTTCCTGAAAACTATGCTAATACCATTAAATTGTGTTAAACGTTTCAGTTTACAACGCTGGGAGAGTAAAGCTGTTTAAGCAAGCGTGTACAACAGGTTATATAGGAGCAAGGCGCGCACCACTACACACCTTGACATCTTGGATCACGGAAGCAGAACATACCACAATTAATAGGAAACATCAAACTAGTACATCTAGAAATGCGAATACGTTCTAAAGGTCACCATTAATGGTCGTACATCACAGGAAGTGCTTTCCACTATTACATGTGAAGTTCCACGCGCCTAATTCCTATGCAACTTGTTAAACACGCATGTTTGATGGTCTTGCTCTCCTGGTGTTGTACGCTGAAAATTTGATCACAATTTAATGGCTTTAATATAATTTTACTCACGCAAATGTGTAGGGATTATGCATTATATTTGGTTCAAACAAGCTATATGTGCAGTTTGGTCTATGAGTTTCCGAACACCATGTATAGTCAATCTACAAAGGGAGTGTAGGTAAGTGACAGCTAGTAGAATATTCTTTATAGCAAACAGTGGCTGAACGCTACCAATCTCAACATATTCGGAAACAGTTAATTTATGCTTGGTAATACTATATCAGCTATTAAAAGTGTTATCAAACGAATCTATTAATACTTCTAGCCTATGTTTGCAATGAAGAAACTTCTGATTAATATAATTTACATACACACTCTCCAGAGAGGGTCTTTACTAATGTGTGATTCTTTTTTTTTTTTTTCAAAATAATTAATGCATGATAGCTCTCCATAGGTTATATAATTAAAATAAAATTGAATGAAATATTTCCACTACTATACACTCTAAGCTTCTTCTAGCGTTCCTGCACAGTAGAGTTCATGTTCTACCTCAACGGAAGTACTTGAAAGAAAACAAAAGTAAGAATAAAAAAAATCACTTAGGTGATTACAATAATAAGAGTTATTAGATATGTTTAGAAACTACACAATTGACGCTTAATATTGTTACATGGATGGTAAAGTCTTACAAGAAGTTGTTGAAACTGTAGCACAAATTAGAGTGAAACCTCACACGGTGTATATTTCACAGTTATCCAATTAATAGTTTCGAAAATGTCCTCTCTGTAATTGGTGTCTTTCTGACAGCTTTTGTATAGAGGTATTTTGCAATATATAGTTAGTTCTGTTAGGAACAAGGGATCAATTCCAGACGTTCTTTTGTAGACATCGTCTGTAATTGGATTTGTGAAAACAATGATTACTGTCTGAAGTATATAATTGTAATCAGGAACTTTTTAAAAAATTACAAAGATTTTGCTCAAAATGTATATTTGGTAATCGTTTTTCATAATAAATTAGGCTAAATTTTTATTTTAACAAGTTAAAATAGTTGGGTAGTTTACAATTAACTTATTTTTTTAATGTTTAAATTAAATATACATATAGGCATATATATACGAACAGATTTTTACAATAATTTACATACAAATAATGTTTATTGTGATTAACAGAATGGTGTGTTTTCCAAATGAAAATTACTTAATGCTATATGGTGAAATAAAAATTATTTTTAAAATATTAAAAAAAAATCAATGTTATAATCTTTTTTGAGCTGGTCTATACTAGATGTTAAAGGATGCTAAATTTAATTTTAGATCTTCTAAACTCCAACATCTTAGCTCTTAAAGTGGCCCTACTGTATATAAATTTAATGTTCCCGGGTTTGATTCCAGTTGCTATCTAAAAATTTATCAGTGGTTAAATTGGGGACAAGTTAAATAACCCATTAAAAATATACTCAACTAACTATTAAATCAAACACAAGGTCAATTAATGACTTAAGGTGGTAAGGCAAAGGAAGGTTGTTGGGACGAAGAAAGCTGGCATTATCTTGGAGAGGGTTTAAGAAAACTACCTCGAAAATTAACATCCCAGTATACCCAGCTGAGATTAAATCCTTAACTTACTCGTCACCAGTACTTTGTTACATTGAAAGCACACCTCTTTAAACCATGTGACCATCGTTAAGTTGCCAGTTATTGAACATTAATCGGTTCTTTCACCTTGGACATGATACAAAGGCATTAGTTTTGTGTCCTCCTTTTATAGCCTATTTCAAGACTGACAAAGTACTATATTATATAAGTACCTACGCTTTCTGGTTCTAGCTTAATCGTTTGGATTTTTTTTCATTTTTAATCTGGCAGAAGGGAAACTAAATTCAGATTGATTGTTTTTGGTTTTAAAACTATTATTTTTCAATTTTGTTGTATTTAAAAAAATTAGTATATAAAGCTTTCCCTGGTCTCAATTTCACTATTTTCAAAACTGAATACAGAGATCACCACCGTGATGCGTCTTTTTGCTGTTTTCCATGAGGTGAGAGGGGCTCTTAAGATATAACACAAATATTAAAATAAGTTTCTTAGCAAGAACAAACACATACCTCGTTTCAAACCACATATAAAATTATGTGCTAAATATGACACCTAGGAAAGATTCATAAGTCAGTTTGTAGATTTTTTTTTATAATGTGATTTGTTCTTAAATTGTACATAAAATATAATGTCTTGCTACGGAATAAAATACATTATACAACCGCTGTTTAGAACTTCTGAGAATCGCTTTATTTTTCTTACTTAAAAAAAATTGTGAACACTTATTTTAAAGTTTGCTGAAAGAAAACCAAAGTTATTTAGTGAGCAAACTTTTCTCGTAAAATATTCTTTCGTGGGTTCTTCTTGTTTCTCTTTCTTTCTCTCTCTCTTACTAAGCGTACAATGTAAAGTTTTAATAAGTAAAACCATAAGAAAATACTCTACCCTTAGATATATTAATTTAAACTCCACCGTCAGGGGAAACTATGCCATACAGAGGAAACTCAAGTCTCTATCATGGAAGGTAGCGAACTGTAAGACATACATCGAAGACTTAACCCTTAAGCTTAAGCAACAACAAAAAATCAGAAATTTTACTGGTTTTTACTCTATCATAAATATAAAGTATTGTAATCGTGGTAATTTTTGGCCTTAAGATTATGATCAATCTCAACGTTTTATATGTCTCAAACCCCAAAAAAGTGTTTTTTTTACAATTATTTCTGTTTCCATGTTTTGCTGTCCATGGGCATAAAATTAATAAGAGCTTGTCGAATTTGATTCATAATTGACATTCAGCTTATATTTAGCCATACTTTGGAATTTTTATTTATTTTGTTCCCACGGTAGCTTACTGGTGAATGATTTTTGAAAATCCCATACTATTTTAAAAATGTCTCTAATGATTTATCTTAAAATTTATATCGAAGGAATTTTTAAGCTGATAAATAATACCGTGTTCTTGTTTTTTGACAAAAAATTCTTTTAAGACCAGTTTACTAATGATGATAAACTACTAAACAAAACACCTTCTGAGTGCCAGCCATTTGAAATGTAAAAAGATTAAAAAAACTATGCAACTACATCGTTTAGCCTATCTTCATAGAGGTCCCCACCGAACTTCATTAAATATTTTTCACATTTTTGGGAGTTATCGTTGAACAAACATTTAAACATTCAAGCTAAATACCAAATGGTCAAGTTAAAACAGTATTTCGCTACACTCCGATCAACTATATGTTTTTTCACGTTTGAATTATTTTAAACAAATCAAGTTTTTAATCTCATTCCAAATAAAACTAGAAATACATTTCAAGGTGTAATTTATTTTAAGAAACAACATAGTATGTTTCTGCCTATCAATAGTTTTTCACGCCAAAATAGATTAAATGTCACCTCCACCTCCTGTAAAGTCTGTTCAGCGTAGGATTTGTTTTCTGAAAGGCCTTTTCCCCTACCAGAAATCTATTATATTGTAGGATATTGGTAGGAAAAAATACCTTTCAGAGAGAAATTTCTACCGTGAATGGAGTATATGTTCCTACGTGTAAAGGGCCTGGAAATTTGTCAGGATGTCTTTGGCCGAAGTTAAGGGTGGGAGGGGGGGAGGCTGGGATGATATGATTACTTGTGTGGGTTCGTGATTAGCCTTAGACTTGCTCTTTAAATGTTTATTATTATTATTATTATTATTAGCACCGCGTCTTACTACCCGTTCGGGTTATACGCACTTACGCTAATGTGTAATGGTAGGGTGATTGTGAGATGAAATGGAGTACCTACAGTTTAACGTGGAATCCGAACCACGGTGGAGGCTTGGCATTACCCACATTCACAAGATGTCTTGTCAGAGGTGAAGGAAGGGTTTGGTGATCAGATAAATTTGTGCCGGGACCGAGGATTGAACCCCGGCCGCCAGCACAGAAGTCTGACACCTTACCCCCAGACCTCCAGGTCACCCTTTTAAATGTTTATTAATACTACTATTCTAATACAAATGAGATGATGGAATTAAAGTTAAAATGAAGAACTTAGTGGTTATAGAGAAGCGAGTGACTGAACGAGATGGTATGAGGTTTTACCGATGGCCTGGCTGATAATTAGGTGGTCCCTGCACGGACGTCGAACCTGGTTTCCCGGGTTCGAGCGGCAGCCCCAACTGATATTTGGTGATCTCGACGACTTAGCCCGCGTGACTTACAGTAGCCCCATGGCTTTTTTGGTGCTGACTGACAGCTCACAGCTGACTAATGACAGTCAACATTTAGGTATATACATATATTTTGACTGTCAGAAGTGACAGCTGCTAAACACATGTTTTTTGCAGATCATATGGTCCAGCGTAGGGATACATAATTTTGTCTGGTAACTTTTCAAAGCCGTCAGCTATCAGCTGTGACCTGTCAGTCAGCACCAAAGAAGTCATGGGGCTACTGTAGCTTACGATCTACCATAATCAACCAGTCACGAGAGCTTCAAATCCCTCTTATTTAAACCAGGTATGGCTTGCTTACACCTCCCTTTCGTGTCAGCACTTCCAGTTTGCCTGTTTACTGATTCATCATAACTAGCCTCACAACACCTGTATTGTCACTTGCTCTTTACAACGTACATTGTTTATACAACACGCCTTCCAAATGAGGCCGTTGGTTACACAAACCTGCATTTATAATAGACTCGTGTACTAGTGCATCAACATCTTCTGGTCTGGTATTTCCGGTGAAGAAGTTATGGCTATAGTACTGGCTGTGTGTACTGAGGTTGCTTTCCCCTCTTAATGATTTACCAAACTCCTTTAACATAAATGCTATACATATTCTTTTTATTTCAGTATTTCTAAAATGTTTTAGAATGAAGGTTATGCGCACTGGGGCACATGAGAATATGTGGGGCTGGGATGGGTTTAAAAATCATGCAAAAAAAAACCCATTATTTTTAGGGCTATAAGATAAAATTTAATTAATTAATTAAATGTTTAAAAAATAGCTCATAAATACATTAATTTAGTAATAATGAGTTGTTTAATTATTTATACATTCTAAGATTCATTAAAAAAAATATTTAAAATAATTATTAAGATTTGTTGACTTAAGGTTTGTACATAGGTTACTGCCTTTTCTATGTTACTTTCGCCCACTGAGGAAATAGATCATAGTATAGATATTACATTTTTTGCATTTAAAATTATTATTTCGTATTATATCATCAAAAACCTTTGATTAATAATTATTATTAAAGTTCCTTGTATTCTGCGCACCACTTGATAGGCCACCACGGACCATCAGTGGTCAGAGGACCACACTTTGTGACACGCCGCAGGATAGATTCTACCTTCATCATTCTAACTCGTTTAGTGTAAATATACAGAAATTCCGGACGGATAGTAATGGGGGGTGGGGTGGTGAGAGGGGCGGCCTTACACTAAAAACTTATTCTCTGACGAGCAATGATTCCCGATAGACCAGTATTTCTCAAATGTGATACGCATCCCAATAAGGGAACGGGAAGGATTTCATGGGGGTATGCGATGCACCACTAATCTTTATTAAAATTTAAATAGTTCTCAATAATAGCGAGTCTGCTAAACAAATTAGCGTATATTTTTACGAGATATTATCGGCTTTTATAAATCTGTCCTATCCTCTGTTACGAATTTGTTTAACTTTTCATTAAAATGTTTTATTAACTATGGAGCGACCCTTATATCTAAATTAGAATTTTATTAAAATTTAAAAATACCGTTTAAAAGATAGCCGGTATTTGTTTCGTTATTTTTTTAATTATGTAGAAAGAAAGGGGGAATATTGGTTACGCCATGGCCCCAAACGGGGTACGTGACTGAAAAACGAATATGAAAAGCACCACGCTAGACCCGCTTCGGTGGTCTCATGGTCTTATCGTGCTACTGTCGTGTTAGACTAGACTGCCAATGACGGATTTATAATGTCAGTCGGGTTTACTGAGGGGCCTTTTTTTACTAAATGGTTTTCAACTCTCCCTCCACGCAAATGTGGATACATTTTCTCTAAATATAGCCTTCCTAATCTTTAAAAACACTAACGTGATTAGTAAATAAGCGTGTAGTCCGAACGGGTAGTAAGACGCGGTGCTAAAAAAAACAAAAAAATAATCTCTATACAATTAATCCAATCTTCACGCTATAATTCAGAGACCGACTCTCACAAAGAAACCCATACATAAGTGAAAGGGGAAAGGGGGTGGGCTCCATATACGTTATTTGTTCGCCTAACTACCATGACACTCTCTGGTGGCGAACAATTGTAACAGTGTGTCATAATAATGGCTTACGCCATTCCGACGCGTTTTGTGGTTTCACACCCCATTATCTGCTGCACGCGCCACTGATGTTAATATGTATTAACAAGAGAAGTGGAGGGTGAGGGTGAGGGGGGGGGGATATGATCACCCGTTTAGCGCGTTAAATCTCTGGACTATTCATCGTCGCTAAACAAACATAACTCTGCGAACAGAGAGAATATCTTGTTTTGGCCTACGCGGGACTAGTCAAAACAAACTGTATGTGAACGTCATGAATTATTGGGGATTAAACTCGAGACCAGTTTCAGCGGACGGTTGGTATGAGGCGTCACAATCGTGTTGGACTGGCCTGCTGATGACGGGAATATCGGGGCTTGAATATCGGTCGGGTCCGTGGAGGGTTCCCCTAAATGGTTTTCCACTCTTCTTCTACGCAAATGAGGGTAGATTTTCTCTCAAATGTTTCCTTCCTCATCGCTACCTCATTAGAGTAACTATCGAACAATACACATTCTTTTATATTTAAAAAATGACACGAGGATACAGGAATTGAGAATTGGAATTGGAATTTAGTATTCCAAATCATATTTTAGAGAGGAATGTGGGGAATGCCAGGTCTGCACTGTGGTTCGGATTCCACGTTAAACTGTAGGTCCTCCATTTCATCTCACAATCACCCTACCATTACACATTAGCGTAAGTGCGTATAACCCGAACGGGTAGTAAGACGTGGTGCTAATAATAATAATAATAATAATTTAAAGAGGAGTTTGTGATGGACGTTTTTACGGTGAAATAAGACGCACCATTTTGTTTATAATGTTAAACAGCGCCTAGGTAACGAATTTTAATCGAAATCATTAGAGAATATTCTGAGAAAATAGCTCTTTTTTTCCTCTTTTCGGCCTTAGATAATTTACCATTATTTTTGGTGTTGGATAAACTATTCCAAAAACATTTCTGAGATAATTTACCATATCCCTAGATACACAGTTTTAGCTTGAACGGTAAAACGGTTTTGACTCCAAGCTGAGAAACGGACACATACAGACGGATAGACAAATATTATCGCGAAAGCAATATTTTCTGGTCGAAGGTGTCATAAAACGTCAAAATAATATTTTGTATAAGCACAGCGTTTTACTACCAGTTCTGGTTACACGCCTGTAAACATCCATTAAAATATATAACTAAATTTTTCTTAAAAGACCTTACAGGACCACATTACTTCATCTATCTAAGGGGTTGCGAGAAATTAAAAAAGAGAGAAGTGAGCAAATAAAAGTGCACTTTAGCATTAAAAACTCCAAGAAGTTCTCCAGGTGTGTCTCAATTCGGTTAAAGTAGGAAACAAGGTGTTGTGGTTATATTTTCTTCAACAACAAATTTAATCGGCCTCCATATTATTCTTTTGTGTAGCCTATAATAAGAGATAGTCTCGGCCTACGATTTACTTTGGGAAGTATTTATAGCTTAATATCGGGAGTTAACCATCCCCTATTTTATGAATGAATAATATATTAGGTTAAACGGGGGAGTGGCGATATCAACTGGGGAAGAATGAATTTTACTATATCTGTATTGTACAAGATGCTCCCGGGTTATGAGGTTACACTTTGGGAAATAATAGTGGATCAAAAAAACTAGCTCAAAATGTATTTGGTAAATTTGTTCGATTTTACCCACCTCAATGGTGTAAGTGACTTATGCTCTGGTTCGTGTTGAGCCAGACTGCCTAGGACGGGGAGATCGAGGTTCGAATATCGGTTGGGTGGACTAGGAGGAGGGTTATAAATGATTTTCCACTCTCCCTCAACACACATGTGGGTTCACTTCCTCTAAACCCAACCTTCCTAATTCCGAAGCCATTAGATTAATTAGTACTTATGTGTATAACCCGATTGGTTAGTAAGCCGTGGTGCTATTATTATTATTATTATTACTATTATTGCTCGTGTTAGCTTCCTTTTTCACGCAAACAGAAAAAACTAAATAAAAACAGTTTTTTTTCCTACAGAGGTCCTCGGCAATGGCTTAATATTAATTTTCCTGTAAGATGGATCGGTCGTGCTGGACTTGTGGCTTAGCCTTCACGTTCACCTGATTTAACGCCATTAGATTTTCTTTTGTATCGGGAGGTCTCAAGATAAAAGTGGACGAAATGCCTGTAAATGACCTTCATTCAATCAATATGATAAAGGATAAAGCAAGCGTGCAAATAAACATTCGGACAATATCGGCCAGCCACTCGTTCTGTTATTGATAAGTGCAATGATAGTCTACGGGCTTGAGGCTGTCAATTTGAACAAAATAAATAACATGTTTTATTTAAACACTTTCTAATAAGTTTTGAATAAGTTTTTTGCTGTTTTCGCGAGAAGAAAGTGAAAACTAGCTTATCCCCAAAATACATTTTGAGTTAATTTACTTCCCAAAGTTTGGCCATTCAACCCTGAGTCACATAATGATTCATCCTAAACCAATGTAATCACACATTCTTGTTTTCTTGTAAGTTATGTCTTACCTTGACGGATTACACTATGACCCTATCTTATACGCTATACCATAGGGGAACAATTTAAGGTAAGATTGATATTTACAGGATTAACGAAGGATATATAAGGAAAAATTGTTACGTGCTACTGACTGCTGAAGGATGTTGGACAAAATATCCTTTGTATCAAATCTTATGTGCTGAAATAAAATTTATAATTTATATTTCTCATGGTTAGCTTATCGCGAGGTTCCTTATCTTAATTCTCAAATTTAAATGAACACGCAATTCTTCAATCCCTCAAAATAATGTTGTCAATGGGAGAAGCAAGAAATTATATTTTAACGTTGTTTTTCTTCAGATAATCGACATGATTGACTCTGTGAAATATAAATAATAGCTATCTGATACATATATTATATATGATTGCTTCTTTAAACATTTGTAAACTATTGACAATATTCTAACTCCATTAATGAATTGTTCTCGCCCAGATCTAGTAGACTCTGTTAGTTCATCGCTCCAGCCCATCTAATCAAGTCCAATCCCTTCCCATCCCACATTTTAGTATGAATGTCTTGAAAGAGAGTCTAGATTCTCAAATCTTTTTACGTTATACACACAATAAAATTCATCCAGCTTTACATATATATATATCTGAAAATCGTATACAGGTGAAAAATCACCTTGGTCAACTTCCTTTCTTGTCCAAAACAACGGTTTTTAAGTAAAACCCAAGCGTAAGTTCTCACGTTTTATGACTTTTATAAAAAACTACATTTCAATACTTTATTTTAAGACACATCAATACCGTTCTAATAACATTGAGAACCCTGTATTTATCTGGGGTGAAAGTTAACCAGAGAAAAAGCCAGTGATTTGTAGCATTTTGCAAAACTTTTTTTTTTTGTCAAAATAAATACATTTCTCCAGTGAAAATATAGTTAAATTTTCTTCACATGATGACATCAACAGTTCTTGAATATTTCTCAAGGGGTCCTAGAATTGAATAAAAACTATTTCTCTTCATTCATAAAGTCTCTCATCTAATGCCACTATACTCATGGTCGAGAGTTAAGAATTGTTGACATCACCATACAAAGAAAATTAAATTCTTATATTTGCACTGAAGCAATATTTGGCCTAAACATAATTTTCTATAAAAACTAGGAAAAAAAACTGACCTTTTCTCGCGTGCCTTCACACCTCACCCTAACACCTTACAGACATTCATCAAATAACGTAAACTATTTTGATTACAGATTGCCTATTGAGAATTTATAAAAAGTTTTTTACTTGACACTCTTTGAAATAAATGTTTTTGTTTGAAAAAATATTTCTTGGTACAGTATGGAATTGATGTACAAAGATTGTGATTTATTTTATTTGTAGCTTCCTTGTTGAATGCTCATAAATTTCGTAATTTTTTGGCAATTCTTTGGGATTTCATAAAGAAAATGGTGGAAAAATGTTTTGGTCAACACTCAACCCAACAAGGATTGACACACTTTTTAAGTTTGAAATTAACTGACTTTAAAATATTCTCCAAACCATAAACAAAATTAATTTTCTTGGCATTAAAAAAATCTACAAGTAAAAAACTGTTTTCTATTAAAGTTTTGACAAGAATTATTACACAAACATGTCAGCGATCTTTGCAAAATAGGAATAAATGTAGATAAAACCAAAAAAATGACAGGATTGTGCTCTTTTTATTTGTACCTAGATCTAATTAGAAAATTATTGTTACAAGATCTGAATATTTCACTGGCTTTTTTTAAATTGCCCTGGTTTCTCCATGTCCAACTAAAATCCTTGACTTTTCCAAGTGAAACTAACCCACCCTTAAATAAATTCTCAACTAGGAAAAAAAACTGACCTTTTCTCGCGTGCCTTCACACCTCACCCTAACACCTTACAGACATTCATCAAATAACGTAAATTATTTTGATTACAGATTGCCTATTGAGAATTTATAAGTTTTTTACGTGACACTCTTTGAAATAAATGTTTTTGTTTGAAAAAATATTTCTTGGTACAGTATGGAATTGATGTACAAACATTGTGATTTATTTTATTTGTAGCTTCCTTGTTGAATGTTCATAAATTTCGTAATTTTTGGCAATTCTTTGGGCTTTCATAAAGAAAATGGTGGAAAAATGTTTTGGTCAACACACAAACCAACAAGGATTGACACACTTTTTAATTTTGAAATAAACTGACTTTAAAATATTCTCCAAACCATAAACAAAATTAATATTCTTAGCATAACAAGTAAAAAACTGTTTTCTTTTAAATTTTATAAAAGAATGATTAGACAAACATGTCAGCAATCTTTGCAATATCTGAATAAATGTAGATCAAACCAAAAGTTGACAGGCTTGTGCTCTTTTTATTTGTACCTAGATCTAATTAGAAAATTATTGTTACAAGATCTGAATATTTCACTGGCTTTTTTTTAACTGCCCTGGTTTCTTCATGGCCAACTAAACTCCTAACTTTTTCAAGTGAAACACACCCCACACTTAAATACATTCTCTTTCAAAAAAAGTAGGTTATAGAGCATTATTTAAATCGTTGTTGAAAGTAATTTCTTACCGTTTGAAATATTATTGATGGTTTAGTATGAGAGGTAAAGCAATGTTCATTGGACTAGTCAGTTCTAATTTTTTTTAACATAAAAAATTGATAGATTTTAAATGAATGAATCGAAATATTAGTTCAAAAATATTGACAATATCGTTATTTTTACTTTATCGCTATCTTACAGGTAGTCAGTATTGTGATCGTAAAAAAATAAATAAATCAAACTCGAGATTTTGATAAATATCAATATTTCAAGAACCCCCGAATCCAAAAGAGTGGTTTTTTGAATTTCTACCTGTCTGTCTCTTTGTCTGTACTTCTGACTAGAGCCTAATCTATTTTACCGGCTGGGCTAAAGCTTGGTATCTAGGGTTTACATAGGGCTGCCAGAGGTTTTTTTGAAAGTGGATATCTAACTCTAAAATTAAGGGTAATTTACTTAAGGGAAAAATAAGAAAAAGGAAATTTTCTCAAAATAGGATCTAACGATTTTGATTAAATTTAATTTAAAAAAATAATAAATATTCCAAACAGAATGGACACCCTCAATATTTCAGCAAAATTAATTTAAAGGTTCCGGAGTGACGCGTAAATTCTCATTTACTATCATATCTCCGAAACTATTTGAGATATAAATCACTTATCATTGCAAACATGTAGTTCTAATTATAAATAACATATTTTACTTGAAATATATTTTTATAAAACAAATAGTTTCTGAGACATTATCAATTACATTAATACAATTTTTTAAGATTTAGTTGTGAAAAGATACTTAAGTTGAAACGTAATAATTCTCTAATGCCAAAGAGTAAGCAAATAAGTAAGTCTCTCAAGGAGTTGATGTTGTTTTTCCTTAAACCTCTTAGGGAAAATGTCTATAAAGCACAGGGGCGTATCCAGGATTTTCGTGGGAAAAAGGGGTGCTACTATCCGGATCGGGTTGTGTAGGGGTTGGGGGGAGGCCTTAAGAAATTTTGACATAAAAATACTTCAAAATTTGATGGTAAATCTTTATGTAATTTTTCAGTGCAGTACTAAACTTGAGAATAATCCTCAAATGAAGGGTATAACTAGAAGTTTACTATTAGTATTGAAGTTTATTAAAATCAAATAATAACATCAACAAATAGTGATTATTAAGATTTAAAACAATCGAACTTTCTCCACTCTATAGTATAGCTAGCTACGTCTCATTCTAACTCGAAATTTTACCACTAAGCCATACTAACACGTTTTGTGTGGGGTATTATTCAAAGATTTTGTTTAAAGCAAGTTATTTAAATATAAATTATTTGAAAGATCTTAATTTATTATTAATCATTGTAATAGTAATAATAATAATGAAAATGATAAAATAAATTTAAACCTAAACAAGGTTTGTGCAACAAGGTGAAAGGCGTGCAACTTAAATTTGGATGATTTCATTAATTACTCTTTTCACTATTTAATACTTAGTGTGACTGTCTTAGATAAACCTAAACAAGGTTTGTGCAATAAGATGAAAGGCGTGCAACTTAAATTTGGATGATTTCATTAATTACTATTTTCACTATTTAATACTTAGTGTGACTGTCTTAGGTATTTATAATAATTAACGTATTTTAATCATTTAATAATATTACCAATAACAATTTAAAAAATGAAATCTAGTTAGTGAGATAGTATTACGTGACAATAAAACTATTAGTGTCTTTAAAATTGATTTAATTGGTTTAATTTCTTGAAGGAGGTATTGAGCCCCCCACTCCACCCTCCTGGATCTGCCCCTGATACAGTAATAATCTGTATCTCTCATTTTAGACTCGATAGTCAATATTGGTCTATTTTATTGATCAAAATGTATAAATGAGAAATTTAATAGCAATGCGATAACCATAAGATTTGCATCTCCTAATATAACGCCGAATATTTGAACCAGAAGTCAAAATTTTAATACGAAGTGTTTACCCTTGGGGACCCAATAACAATATTTCCTATTTGTCTAAATTAACAAATGAAGACGTTAATTCCTTAAATATGAAGTGTTTACCCTTGGGGACCCAATAACAATATTTCCTATTTGTCTAAATTAACAAATGAAGACGTTAATTCCTTAAAAATAAAATTATAGAATTTAAAACTATTAGTCAACTTCGGATTTCCGTACCATTTATTTTTAGAACATTAAATTAACTAAAATTTTGATAAGTTAAACATTTTCTCGCTAAATTGTTTAAAAATGGAGATATTAATAATATAATATACATTAGTAAACCCGAGAGCAAATTTCGCTATACATCAGTTACAATTTAGCGAGAAAGTTTGTGCGGATTTCCGTACCATTTATTTTTAGAACATTAAATTAACTAAAACACCATACACCAAATTGTATTTATTAATATGCCGTGATCAATTATTTCACCAATGATTGCAATCTTATGCTTCAAAAAGTTTAATTTGTTACAAACAAAAGCTTGTAAAAGCAATTATATTCAAACTGCAGAACATATTTTTAATATAGAATATTTTATGTGAATTTATACCCTATTTCCAGCACGCATGAAGTGTGGATGTACTAATTAATTCCCATGTTAATTAAACGTTTAATTAAACAAACAATGGTGGTTGAACGTGATATAATAAAAAAATCTAGATCGATAGGAAAACTACAGTATGCGGGATGCTGAATAGTGTTGGTAGTAATAATTGTATCATTGCGCAGTTACGACCTTATTTTCATAGAAAATATATTTTACATAATACAAACGTATTTTTTGTTGTTAAAAATGACACAATTATTGTACTATTTGGTTAGTATTGTTTTAGCACCACGTCTTACTACCCATTTGGGTTGTACTCCTAAGTAATAATTACACTAATGTGTTAATGTATTGGGAAGGTTCCATTTTGAGAGTGTACCCGCATTTACCTGTAGGGAGAGTGTAAAACCATTTAGGAGAAACACACTAAGTACAGAAAACTGGGATCGGATCCCAATCTCCCCATCTTTGGCAGTCTAGTATATCGTGAGAGAAGCGTCTTAGATCATGCAGCCACCAAAACGGGTTTGTTAGTGTTATTTTATAGCTATTGGAAATAGTTACAGATCACATGGCTTGACGGATGAATACGATGAAAATACTGCACATCTAGTAATATTTATAGCTAAGAGATAATATCCTTCATATACAATTTGGACTATGCACGTCATTGTTAATTTATTAAGTAAAAGAGGGTTTTAGCTATGGTCTGATTTAGAAAAGAATACATAGTTTTGATAGCTATAAGAGCTACTTTTACAAATACCATTTAATCTCACAATCACCTTACCATTACACATTAGCTTAAGTGCGTATAACCCGAACGGGTAGTAAGACGCGGTGCTAATAATAATTTAGGAGAAACACACTAAGTACAGAAAACTGGGATCGAATCCCAATATCCCCATCTTCGGCAGTCAAGTATATCGTGAGAGAAGAGTCTTAGATCATGCAGCCACCAAAACGGGTTTGTAAGTGTTATTTTATAGCTATTGGAAATATCCATTAGTTATAGTTACAGATCACATGGCTTGACGAATGAATACGATGAAAATACTGTACATCTAGTAATATCTATAGCTCATATATATGATCCTTCATATACAATTTGGACTATACACGTCATTGTTAATTTATTAAGTAAAAGAGGGTTTTAGCTACGGTCAGATTTAGAAAAGAATACATAGTTTTGATAGCTATAAGAGCTACTTTTACAAATACCATATATTTATACGTAAAGTCATTGGAAATACAAATTTCAATTTTAATAGATAGTACAGGGTAGAACGGAAGCAATTAGATGATCTAAACTGAGGAAAGTGATGGACAACGAGCTGGAAGTTTGTCTGACGTCCGGTAGAGCTCACCTCAGTGACATTATTTTCAAAAAGTTTAAAAAGTGTCTTATATAGCTTGATTTTATTTAGTTATAAGTGAGTATTTAGGTTTTAATTAAAGTGTTAATTTTCAATTAACTAATCATCTAATGGTTTCGGCCCCGTCCTGTGCAAGAAACATATAATGAAACATATTGGCACTATAGTATATATATATATATATGTCTGTGCTTAAAGTGTTTTATGTATTGAGTCGATGGTATTTCAGTTAATCCTATATATTGTATTGAAATTCAGTGTTTGCGGGTGGAGGGTTTGGGGTAGGGAGATTAGTGTACAGACCACTGACTCATACCTTAAAAAAAGTAGAAAATGAACGTTATGTTGCAGTTATTTAACCAGAACGTCTCCACCATAAGACTCAACGTCACAAACTATAAATTGAGACTGCTGCATTCGAAAAGCATTTAGGTTTTATTTAAGATATAATAAAGCAACTAACAGCTAACATTAAGCTAATTTACGATTCCATAATAGTATTTTATGTGCGGAAGAGATTCATTTAAAATCTGTATCACCCACTTTGGTGTTCGCATGGTCTAGCGCGATACTCTCGCAGTAGACTAGGCTGCCTATGACGGGGAAATTGAGGTTCGAATATCGGTCAGGTGAACTGAGGTTATTTACTAAATGGTTTTCCACTCTACCTCCAAGCAAATGAAGGTGCTCTTCCTATAAATATAACACCTGTAATCCATAAAGCCATTGGCGTGATAAGTAAACGAGTGTATAAACCGAACGAGCTATAAGATGCGGTGCTAAATAAATATTCAATATAATGCGAGAAAATTTCAAGAGAATAATAAACCAATAAATATTATTCCTGACAATTTTGGTTAAAAAAATTAGAGAAAAATTACTGCAGGCTTTAATATAATTTCCTTCGCTTTCATAGCGTGATTACCAGTAAAGTTACTTGTAAAACAACTTTTTCAATCTGTGATTTGTAAAGGATAACAGTAGATACACAACATACCCTTCATATTTATTAATTAACAAATATTTATTCTTCATAGTTAGGCTCTTTAAAAATAAACTCAGAATTTGACGTGATGGAATGCAATTTTATATTCTTTTATTAACCTCTATAAATCACTTTGTTTTACTTACCACTAAAGTTTTATTAAGAATTGGGAGCGATCGTTTGGACTTTATAATAAACTGGATATTGTGTCCTTCTGGTATTAAGAGATGGAAGATATTATGAGACGATTGTGTGGGTTATTAAAAGTTTTATACTTGTGAGCATTGTGAAATTATTTGAAAATTAAATAAAATGTTGATTGATACTTCATAGTATGGATTAAATAAAGCCTGCTTGAAAAATAACTGGATTGCTATTACCTTTTAGGGCAAAATAACTTCTTGGATATCGACAAAGAAATCATCGATCATTTCAAACACACCCGTTTAAAAATTAATTCCAACCGACAAACATTCTGGCTGTCCTGATGCCAGACAATGACTCGTGTCGACATCTACGTCAATGCGTCTTAACAGAAACCGGAAAAAACCGCACCCTTGACACGTCGATATATTTTAGATTTTTGTAAATTATTTTCAGCACTGCATCTTACTACCAGTTCGGGTTATACGCCTATGTACTAATTACTCTCATTTTATCATGGATTAGGAAGACCATATCTTCATGAAGTGTACACATATTTGCGTGGAGGGTGTGTGGAAAACGGTTTTTGTAAAAACCACCCTTATCACACCCAACCGAAATGAAAACCTTGATATCTCCTTAATTGGAAATTTAGTCTAACGTGATAGTTGCGCGTTAGACCATGAAGCCATCAAAGTGGGTTTTGGTAAAATTATATTTAATTTTTTTAATAGTAAGTTTATTAATATAAATTATGATCGTGGTTATAAAATGTTTTGTAATAAATGTAATAGACCACTGGTCATAAGAGGACCTTAAAAATAACCCCCCGCCCCCCTGTTCCTACAACTCCATCACTTGTCTCGCTACTCATCCTACAGTAAATCATAATATGGATGCGTTCGAAGAATAATTATTAATAATATGGAAGGAAGAATTGAGTGGGAGTCTAGCCAAATTTTCATGTAAAGATGAAGACCGCCTTCAGGGATAACCACCCACGTAACACACGAGTAGACGTGGCTGAAAATAAAGCCCTAATCTCCCAACCACCATAAAACCTGACTAAATGAGCTTGGCGTTTAGTCCACTACATGGCCACTGGTGATGGGCCCTTTAAAATAAACTTTTATAAATATAATATTGGTGACCTGGCGGTCTAGGGGTTAAGGTGTCAGACTTCTATGCTGGCGGCCGGGGTTCAATCCTCGGTCCCGGCAAATATTTATCTGATTACCAAACCCTTCCTTCACCTCTGACAAGACATCTTGTGAATGTGAGGAATGCCAGGCCTCCACCGTGGTTCGGATTCCACGTTAAACTGTAGGTCCTCCATTTCATTTTCACAATCACCCTACCGTTACACATTAGCGTAAGTGCGTATAACCCAAACTGGTAGTAAGACGCGGTTCTAATAATAATAATAATAATAATAATAATAAATATAATATTGTGTGTCTGGGCTGCATCATTCGTAGCCGAGTAGTGGAAAGATTAGCCAGTACTAATGTAGCGTTTCCCAGGGGAGGCCCGAATGTACTAATAATTTCTTTGCGTAGAAGCTCTTTCCATGTCCCGTTGAGTTGAGGTGATGGTGATAGTATAAAGGGTGTATGATCAGTGGACAAACTTAAACCTAGCCAACCAAACCTTGGTGACCGTTGGGGTAACTCACCTGTCGGAAAAAATTCTCAAGGTACTATCCGAGAATCGAACCCGGTACACGTAGGCTCGTACCGAGGCGCACTGACCACTACACTACGGGCTCAGTTAACTTTTCTAAAGAATGCACGTGTTCACCTGTGTAGAGGCAGTCTGTAAGTACTTGAAGGACTCTTTGACTAAAAGATATAAATATTCTATCAATTTGGATATTTTGATTTAGTCATATGAATGCTATTTTAAAACGATGGTAAGAAATTAACATGAAAACATTTAAAAAATCTTAATTATTTCATTGCAATATGTATTATCTCACATGAATAAGTCGATGATAAAACAAAGGTTTGTCAGTTGGTAAGCTATTGCAATATGATAAATACTATAAACATGCATTTTGTTTATACAAATATACTTTTAAAATACACAAAGCTTTATAGTACTAAACCTAAAACATGAATGAAATATTAAAATCATTACGCTAAAGAGGCCTGCATGGAAAAGAGCACTACCTCTCAAGTGTAGGTGCTGTGTAGGTCCATAGTTACGTATGCACCAGAAATATGGATATTGGATGTAAGAGAGACCTTGAAAGTGGAGGTGATGGAAATGAAGTTTTCAAGGAGCATTCTGTCACTAAAAGAAACCGGATTAAAAACGAAGTTGTCAGGGCAAGAGTTGGAGTACTAAGAGTACAAAAAGATAGCGGAGGAAAAAAGATAAGGGTCTAAAAGGAATGAATCCCAAGAAGAATGACGGAGAGGAAGTACGTAGAAAAATTAATACTGCAAGGAATATCAAACAAAGTTGTAAGGAGCAGGTAACAGCAAATGTGGATGTGAGAGAAAAGGGAGACAATTTTACTAAACTAACCCGGCCACACGCTGAAAATATGATAATGACATTACTAGCGGGTGCTCAGCTTATTTAATATTGAAGTTAATGAACGCTTGTACAAATTATTGCGCGTGACCAACGAATCTCACAAGATGGAAAAGCTCATAGGTTAAGGATATGAGCCGTATCAAGTGTCATATTCACTAATTTAATAAAATTACACCTTATTACGTGAAAAGTAACCAATACTCTTGGTTCTGCATGCTAATGATCTAACACACATCCATTACAGATTCTGCCTAAAGGCCCTTGACCCTGACGAGTATAAGTCTAAATCCTATTTTGTGGGATGGTGGGTGTAAGGGTGAAAGGCGTGGCGTGTCTTCACAACTGACCAAAGTATCCTTCCTTACCAACAAGAACAGATGGATCACGGAAACCGTAGATGGCCTGTCAGGTCTTGCGGATAAATTATACGTTTGGAAATATCAGTTTTCTTGAAAACGAGTGAAATTTTTATGTTAATATTTTCAACACCCTCTCTAAGATAATGTATCGATGTTTATTAATTGTTACATTTTCTTATTTTTTGTTATGAAGACGGTAGTTTTCAATTGGAAAAATGTCAATTTTATCGATATTTGATCACTGTTAAAATCATAAGGAGGTGTGTATATAAAAATATAACTTAATCAACATGCTTCTATTTTTTAACAAACCAATTCCGGGGGAAAAAAATGTAAAAAAATAAACATTGTTGAAGATAGCCGTTTGTTTTCATGCCTCTGCATTTACACGCCAAATGAAAAGGGCCAATCGCCCTAAGCTCTGAGAGAAGAACTACTTTTAGCTTAGGATGGATTCTTGTTAGCTCAGCGTTAGAGAATTGGCGTGCAAAGCCAAAGTTTCTGAGGTTAACCATGGTCAGATGTCATTTTTCAAAATTTTCTAATATTTTTTAATATGAGTTTCAGATGGATGGAGTTACAAGCTTTAATCACAACCAGGTAGTGTTTAATTAATATTATCAAACTCTCTTTCCACGCAAATGTGGATAAATCTTCCACCTTCTTATGAAAATATGACCTTAAATCATACTAGTTTTATGTTATATTATAATAGTTTTACTATGACATGCTGATGCCATTATTGCACAAAATAACAAAACCTAACCTTCAATTTGTAGATGCACGAAAGGTTATGTTTTGTTATGTTGAGATAGCTTATAGTAAAATTTTATTTCGGTCACTTAATTATATTAAGTAAAAGTGGTTACTACTGTAAATTAACTGAATTTATTTTATTTTTTGTAAATAAACTTCACACTTTATTTATATACCATGTTTTTAGGGATACTGAAGTGTGTTTCGGTATCGGTGATCTTAAGTTAATCCTTCAACAAATTTAACCCTTACCTCTGATGAGCTTCGTACCCTGGAAAAAGCCACGTACAGTTGGCCATGGCTGAAAAATGGCTTGGGCAGATAAACATAAAGTTTAGATAAGGTTAGACATTGTGAACTTTTTAAAGGTAACTGAAAACGCTGATTTAATTAAGAACTGCCTCACTCTAAAATAAAAGAGATGTCAAAGTCTAAAGGAGCCATATTTAATATATTTTTGATATGAAACACATGCCCTCGAGACGAACCCGTTAAAATCGTTGCGCAGATTAGATTGGCATCAAGTTTTGTCACTGGTATTTTCCATTGAAAAGGTCCTGTTTAGTTTTTTATTCACACAAACACACGCACGCGGACACAAACTAACAATCAAACATTAGCTTCATATATAAGTTTGTCATTTGTTACTCCACAATTTTTGATGTATTTTAATTAGAGTAATTGGTTTGTATGAATATATTATAGCCAGTCTATGTAAATGTAAGTTCGAGTTAAAAATATATGTTTAACGTTAACTGTAAAACTTTCATTGACCAAAGAAACAGTTTTTGATAACAAATATGGGACATCAATAAAACCATAAACACAGGTCACTAAAATTTCAACAAATTTCAGATCTGTCTCTATTTGAGAATTACAAAAAAATTCTCTGGACATAACATGCATACATAACATACATACATAGCATGCATACAAACATGCATAAATAACATACATACATAGCATGCATACAAACATGCATACATAACATACATACATAGCATGCATACAAACATGCATACAAACATGCATACAAACATGCATACATACATGCATACAAACATGCATACATACATGCATACAAACATGCATACATACATGCATACAACAAACATGCATAAATAACATACATACATAGCATGCATACAAACATGCATACATACATGCATACAAACATGCATACATACATGCATACATACATGCATACAAACATGCATACAAACATACATGCATACATGCATACAAACATGCATACATACATGCATACATACATGCATACAAACATGCATACAAACATACATGCATACATACATTCATACATGCATCCTTACATACATGCATGCATACATACATGCATACCTACATGCATACATACATACCTACATGCATACATACATGCATACATACCTACATGCATGCATGCATACATACACAAACACACACATACACACAATATCTAACTTTTATTAAACCAGACCCGTCTCGTTGGAGTAGTTAGCTACCGTGCTAGTCGTATTGAGCTAGACTACCGAGGACAGAGAGATCAAGGTTTGAACCTCGGTTGGGTGAACTGGGGGAGGGGGTTCCTAAATGGTTTTCCATGCTCCCTCCACGCAAATGCGGAGTCACTTCATCTAAATCCAACCTTCCCAATTCCTAATCCATTAGCGTAATTAGTACTTTAGCTTATAACCCGAACGGGAAGTAAAACAAGGTGCTAAATAAATTAATTAATTAATAGAGATATTACGAGTGTTTAATAATGTGAACATTAGACACCCCATTTAAATTCAAGTTTGCTTTCAACTCTCTTGCTCAAATTCCTTGCTACAGCCAAACGTCATTCTATAATCACTTCACTAATGACAAAACGTGTCTGTTCTATTTTCCAGGAGGGTAACTCTAAGCCACGGGGCATCATGGGAGAGTTCCCCTCACGATGACGTCACACAATGAGCAGGGATAATGTGATGGAGGTAAGTTCGATTTGTAACGGTCTGCGCTGCTGGGATTGGCTGAGGGGTGGCTTATTTATCTCTAGTTCAACTTGACAATGAAGGGACTTTTAGAAAACGCAAACATATTTATTCTACTCGAAATTGGCACGGTCTTACTATACTATTAGTGTTATTACTATACTGCTATAAAGCCACATGAGTGACTCACTCACTGACATTATTGTTTACCCACTTCCAAACGAGCTAGAAATTTGAAAATTGGCAAACTTATAGCTTCTAGCCTGTAACCAACGGGGAAATTCCAAAAAGTTAAAAAAATTATCTTTAAGCCCTGAAAGAAAATTCAAAGTGGCGGAGCAAGTTTAAAGTCGGTATGGACCTTTCTTTGGAGGTTTCTTGTGGCTAAACGGTAAGCCCTAACAAGAAACGGCTATGGAATTACATTAGTTTACATCCACTTGCAAATATAACGCACTGGGGGATTGGGGGCGGAGCCCCCAACGAGAAAATCGAGTTTAACTTATATTGAAATGGAGTGCTGCAGTACACCTGACTTGACTTTTAAATACGTTAAGGTAGATCTAGTATCTTGTGAGCCTGTTAGAGCTATTTACATGACGATTGTAAAACACATACACACTCATTTCTGTGCAAATATTGACTACTTAAAGTGAAGGCACCATTATTTACGTATAGCTAGCACTTTAATTCCCCAAGAGTGAAATATCTTTCACGTGCAGTGATGTTTTATTTTTACCAATATGTTGAGTCTTGTAATCTCACCAAATGGAACTCTAGTCCATTCCTTTAAATTTTACCTTATTTATCCTGTTCTCTTAAATGAATACAGCTTGCGGCAATTCTTTTATCTGTCTAAGCTATCAATGTAATTGAACTAATGAACTAGGGAAATTACGAAAGAAGAACTACCCAAATCGTTGGTCATCTGATCAGTCGCGTCACTTTCTTGTAAGACTGGTTTGCCGGTGATGGGGAGTTTGGAGCTCAAATCTTTATTGGGTGTATTGGGGATTTTTTTGTAGAAATAATTACCCAATCTCCTACCACGTTACCACGTTTACATTTTCTAAAATATTCTTAATTTTTCATGCCTATCCATACGGGTATAAAGAATAGGTGAAAAGTTATAAATTAGTGGATAGTGTACCCGTAGGAGACCGGAGATTTAGAAACCATTAATAAAAACTATTTCCCCACACCAAGCCCTGATTCAAATTATAATCTCTCAATCATATTGGAAAACCAGAAAAGATGATACAGATGTATTTGAATGCTTTCACTCTGGTAATTTAGTTTGTCAAAACTATTTTTTGAGATGTATTCCCTATATAACCTACGTAATTTAAAACTTTAATTCTGTTGAATCTAATAAGTCACATGACAAAGACAACAAATTTAATTTACCCACCGGAGTTTACTCATTTTCGTCTGTTAGAAAGAGATATCGTCACAATTTTCCAGAGGGTTTAAACTCTCGTGGGTTTTCAATTTCCACCCTGAAACTAGCGCGCAAAGCTTCTTGTCTTATCACACTTCCCCTCTACCCTCCGACGGCCAGTTCGGCCGCTAACGAACCCCAGCGGCGTGTTTGATAAATGTCCGGCCATGGGGTGGGGGCGGCTGTTTGGGCGGGTACAGACTAACTCACGAGTTATGGCAACTGTTCTCTGTTCCCTCAATCTGCTTTAAACCTGCTGGTCCACTAGCTATCAGAACAACATGGTATATAGGTAGTACAATTGTTCATGGCGTTTAAAGGGGTGTGAATTTTGGAACTATACATAGTTATATATATAATATACATACCTATATAATATATATTATAAAATATATAGTAATATTATAAAATATATAGAGATATAACCCCATTTAGTTGTTGAATGATCCAAGGCAGGTGTGTTAAACTTCTTTTTATCATAAGGACCACAAAAAATATTGATAAGACAAATTAAAATATCTGTGGGCATTATCTTAAGAAAAAATAATTACACCTTTGTGTAAGTGTTTATTTGGTACAGCGTTTCAGTTCAAATAACTTGCTATGTCTTTATTCATACATCTAGTTACTTTAAAAAAAACAATAATATATAAGCATTTTAGAATAATATAGAACTTTGGATTTAACTATATTTGTAAGTTTCCTAACCTTATCTGACCTAGTCTAACCTAACAAAATATCATGTTTTAACCACATTTACTCTGACGAGTTTACACAATCACTTTAATATTTGCGTCTTGAAAACATTGACTAGCTTGTTAGAACAACCTTTATTTTCGTTTTCTATTATAGATAGACATTTGCTACCAAGTAATTTTTTTAAATNTGGAGATTTGAAGCTATTTTGAGAAGTAGTTCGCATTTTAATTTGACGTATCCATACAGTATAGACACTATCACACTTAGACACCAATGTACGAAATATAAATAAAGGAAATAAACTGAGCAATTAACTCTATGAGGTATTTTTTTTATATACTGATAATACTTCCCTTCTTCCTCTGACGAGTTTACACAATAACTTTAATATTTGCGTCTTGAAAACATTGAATTGCTTTTTAGAACAACCTTTTTCTTGTTTCCTATTCTAGATATACATTTGCTACTAAGTACTTTTTTAATTACATCTTAACAGGAAGACTCCTACATGATCGTGATCAAGCCAAATACGTAATTGATAAAAATTACGTTTACTAAAAAACTATCTCAAAACAAATGATAATGGTTTTACACTAAAATACTATTTTTAGAATTATTTAAGAGTTTATAATTTTAATTTCAATTCCATATATGTAAAACTCACTAAATAAAACGTAAATTCACGAACATGGGAAATACTATCTTGACCTGCCGTGTCGTCATAGCTAAATAATAGTAAGTAATTATATTTGCTTTTGAATATATACGCCTTTATTAATGTAAATAACAGTAATACTACTAGATCAGTCTATCGTATTAAACAGAATTAGATTAACTCGCATCTAAGATTTAATTTTAAAATCTTCCAATATATTGTGTAGAAATAAACGAGAAAGCCACTCCTTAAATGAAAAATACCATGATGCCTCTAAACATAAACGCTATAGTTTCCTTTTTATTTTCTTTGAGGATCATTGAAATTGGAACAGGAAATAACGTTTCTCTAGGGAGGGATCAATTTTGAAATCAGCTCACACACATGCTTACTTTTTCAAACCTTCTGTTGCTTTTAACTTTCTCTTTCTTTTACCTTTACATAGATACCATCGTTTCCCTACTACACAACTTTCACTGGTACAGGCAAAGATCTCTTCTTATTCTTCTCTCTCTTTCTCTCACTTGCTACTGAATTTTTAAACCATTTGTATATTCTCCATGGTAAATGTTGCAAACTGTATTTCTGTCGTGTTTCTTTTTTCCTCCCACCATTTTTTTGTTGTTGTTGTTATTCTGGAATTTCCTCTATGTTCTATGTTCCACTTCCTACGATGTTGTTTAGTATTCGCAGGCGGAACATTCTTGCCACGTGACATATATTTTAAACTTACTTAGACAGCCTTAACTCCACAACCTATTTTCGGGAGTGTTTTGGATTTGTGTGGTGTACGCTAAGAAGTATGAATAAAATCTTAGACAAGATTTGAAATTATGTGTTGGAAATTCTGAAGCTAACGGAAAATGATTTTATAATAATTTATCTAAATTTTGTTTTATTTCTAGATTTTTTTAAAGCAGCGCGTCTTACTACCTGTTCGGCTTATACGCTTATGTATTAATTACGTTAATGGTTTTAGGGATTAAGGAGGATATATGTAGAGGAAGTTTACCCAAATTCGCACGGAGGGAGAATGAAACACCATTTTGTAAAGACCACTCAAAATACACCGGTCCACCATTCAAACCTCAATTTCTCCGTCATCATCAGTCTAGTCTACTGCGAGAGTAGAGCTCAACCGGAATGTGTAAGAAAGCTAAATAATATAAACATGAACATTTTAAGCGTGCGCAGTGACAAAACAGAATGGTAGCTTGTATTAATAATTTTCAAATAAATAACTCATTAGCTTAATTAGTAAATATTTGTATAACCTGGATAGGTAGTAAGATCTGTTGCTAGAAGAAATAGGTTGACCGCTAAATTAGGCGTGCTCTATTGTTTGGCAGTTGCATGCTGACATCTCGGAATAGATATAAAATTAAATATATTTGTATATGGTTGTGGTATTGACCTCTATGGTGTTGGATTAAAGTACTCGCCTAAAGACCAAATCTTTGCGAGTTAAAACCCAGCCGATTTTGATATGTTTATTATTGCTTAGGAAAAATCTATCACAACTTCCTTAGGAAGGAAATAATTAAAGCCGTCAGTCACGTGTTGATTGTTGCATGTTAAAGAACGATGGAAGGTTTGTGAAAATATCTTTACCGGCAAAATTATTAGGCCCTTTCACTCTAACTTGTAAAAATTCAGTGTGGTAGGAAACTGGGAACCAACACACTTTTTGAACTACCCTAACACATGGGAAATCTACCAGATGGTGAAATCAGCACTAACCAGTCGAAGGATTTAATGCAAGTCCAGCTTCAGATGAATAGAAATCTAATCGATTCAACTTTCGGATTGTTGACCTGATAAGAAGAAATAAATATCATTTAAATATTTGATCTAATATCATGAACAATAAAAATAAGTGATGAACAACATAATCGATATAATAGTTTTATGAGGGTCACTTTGTCTGCGAATCACTTCGATATTTAACTAAGAGCTTTCAAAAATATAAATAATATAGGAAGAGGAGGAGTGATAATATTTTTGCTTTCATTGATTAATGAGTGGATAAGGGGAACAATTTAATTTGGTTTATTAATATATTTATTATTATTTTTTATTTGGTGATTTGAAATTATTATTTTACTTAAGGCGATTGGCCCTTTTCATTTGACGTGAAAATGCAGAGCCATGGGAACAAACTGTTATCTTCAAGAATTTATATTGTTTTGCAATTTTATTTTCGGAATAGAAGAATGTTGATTAAGTTATACTTTTTATATACAGATCTCCTCTATAATTTTAACAGTGATCAAATATCCATAAAATTGTCATTTTTCAATAGAAAGCTGCTGACTTCATAACACAAAATAAGAAAATGTAACAATTAATAAACATCGATACATTATCTTAGAAGGGATGTTGAAAATATTAACATAAAAATTTCACTATTTATTGAGAGAACTGATATTTCCAAACGTACGATTTTTCCGCAAGACCTCTCCGGTAGCTAGCGCCATCTACGGTTTCCGTGATCCATCTGTTCTTGTTAGCGCGGAAGGATACTTTGGTCAGTTTTGAAGCCACGCCACGCCTTTCACCCTCCCACCCACCATCCCACAAAATAGGTTTTAGACTTGCACTTGATAGGGCCAAGGGCCCTAACACAAGTGGTTTATATTATACAGAATACAAATGTAGTGCCAATTTCCAGTCCACCCTAGTGCACATGAACCCTTGCGCCAGCCCTGATAATAATCCGGATGATTCTGGTTCCAAATTAAGTCATTTCTAAAAAAAAAATATGTTATCTCCAATCTGGTGATTCAAAATGATAGTAATGACAACAATACATAGGCAGGGGGTGCAAACTTTAAAAAATAAATAATCCCTAAACAAGGCTTTCGCTGTGTGGCTTAGACACAGGAATAGACGTGAATCGTGGTAAAATCGCAGCTAACCCACACACGATTCAATCTAGTGACTTAATATTCCTTTGAATAAAACCTACAAATAGCTGACTAAGCTGTTTAGTATCTTTGGATCACATTTGACACGAAACTATGCAACGTTTTCAGAGTCCACAATGATACGCTGCGCAATACGCAGATACGAAAATAAATGACTACCCGACTTAACAATGTCTGCTGATAAGTACAGAGACTTCTGTGCTGGCGGCCGGGGTTCAATCCTCGGTCACGGCAAAGATTTATCTGATTACCAAACCCTTCCTTCACCTCTGACATCTTGTGAATGTGGGGAATGCCAGGTCTCCACCGTGGTTCGGATTCCACGTTAAACTGTAGGTCCTCAATTTCATCTCACCATTACACATTAGCGTAAGTGCGTATAAACCGAACGGGTAGTAAGACGCAGTGCTAATAATAATAATAAGTACAGGGTATGGAACTCATGATATAACCTCCACCATTCTCGTCTTGTAAAGTAGAATACCATGTTTAACCACTATAAAAACAACTGTTGAAACTTTTGTTTTGTAAATTATGAATTTTATATTTCTAGATGAGATGTAAACAACCTACTGACTAAGCAAAATAATGAATTTCCCAACTTTTTTTACATGTATTTTTTCGCTTTATAACCATTACCTCGCAACAACAGTTCCTTCTTGCCTTCCTCTTTCCTGTGAAGTATTGTTTCGTGTTTAATTTCACCGACAGTAATAACGGCTTAGTGTGAATATAAACGTTACCAGAAACCATAAGAAATCCACAGGAATTGGCTCGGAAGAAGAATGTTGAGTAGGTATAGCTGTTCATTTTTAAAGTTAGTTTAAATACATGTATCCATAAGAAAGTAAAATATTTTAAGGTAATTGTGCAAAACATTAAATTTTCATTTAAGGGCTCTAATATTATTTCATTTCAGGAATTTTTGGAACCAAACTTTTATGATGATCTTGCATATTAAAACATATTTTTTTAATTTTGGTACTAGTAAGCCTGGTATTTAATGTATATTTTCTAAACCCAAATGTATCAGTGAATGATTTACAAACTAATTTTATAAACAATCTAATTTAGATTTGAAGTTACATTTTTTGACTGTCATTGAATTTATTAAAACAATTTTTATATACTTTTACGTAAATGTATGTTAGCTGTAACTGGCAGTTTTTACAAATATTATCAGTGCATAATAATAATAATCATCATCATTATCATGAACAGCTTCCAGCCACTGGCTCTGTTTGTTTGGAACATAAGCCTCTCCACCACCTCCTTTCCTCCACCGCCTCTCTCCCTCCACCTTGTCCCAGTCTTCTCCTTTTTCCTCCACAATATTTTTTACTTCCTTCAGCCATATGTCCCTTGGTTTTCCTCTCTGCCTCCTACCACCCACCTCCATACCCAACATCCTCCTGGGCATCCTTTCCCTCTCCAATCCTCTAACATGGCCATACCACCTTAGTAGTGCCCTCTCTATCCTCTTCTGGACTGCCTATTCCTTTATTATGCCTATTAAATAACACTAATCAAGTATTAAAATATTATTAATGCTAACAGCAAAAATAGAAATGTGTTTTTATAAGTATTTCTTTTCTTAAAATATTTATTCGCTAGTTAGAGTATAGTATGCCTATTGCTATACATTCAGCTTTAGTATCTATATGTTCACTAAATTAGATAGCAAGACTAACTTATATTACCATGGAAATAGTTTAGTCATAAGCACCTTATATCGGAACGTAAGAATACTACATCTATCATAGTTAGCTCTGACTATTTAGATACAGGATTGAGTATTAAGCTTCTATCAATCTCACTGAAAAAAAAATTCATAAAAACTGGTTTATAATAATAAATAAACAAATTATGTAGTCCAATATTGCATGATGCATAAACGCAATAATTAATACTGGGTTAATTTTTTCAATAGTAAACGTAGGATGTAGACAAAATTTATTTAAAAAAAGTAAGTGATCACTGTTTTAAACTAAAGGCTTTCTTACTTTCTTTATACTACTCGTAGATTGAAGTATTGTGATCGTAAAAAAAATTATTTTTGGGTTTTTGATAAATATCGATGTTTCATGGTTTTCTGAAACAAATAAATTGATATTCTCAATACGGCCTCTTTTTTTGTCTGTCTGTCTGTCTCTCCGACTAGAGTATAAACCACTTTATCGATCAGGATAAAACTTGCTATCTAGGCTTTTCATAAGGTTCTCCTGAGGAATTTTGGGTATTGGATATCTAGCCTTAAAATTAAGGGGTAGCTTACTGAAAGGTAAAAAAAAGAACTATCGATTTTATCGAAATCCACTCTAAAGATTTTTATATAACTTTGTATCTGGACACTGTTTAAAATTATATATAAAATAGAAATTCTAATTTTCACATGAAAATAAATAATCACTAAAATTGTCAAAATTTTCCAAAGAACTTGCAGAAAACCCCTCCATAAAGATCAGGTTATTCTTACTAACGTAAGTTCTTCCTTCCAATTTAAAAATCCGTTCCATAGTGAACAGTTTTGTCCTATCCATGTAGTCCATCCTTTCCCCCGAAAAAAAAAATCCATACCTCTTTAACCATCCCTCCTCCGCTTTATTTTTCTAACTCAACCTAGCAGTAAGAACCCTATTAAAATGGAAATTTTTAGTAAAAGGGGAGAACGAAATGAATGTGTCTGTGTGCAAGTGTAGCCTATATTACCAACACGGGAGGAGTCTATGAAGGATAAGAAGGGGAAATAGGAGGGAGAAAGGAGGGGGTAGAAATAAAAAGAAGGGGGGAATTTATTGAGCTTGTGATGGGTCCTATTTCTACTTGCTTTCCATTTTGTGTCGCAGATGTTTTTATTTCATTACTTGGCGTGTTAATTAAGATGCAAGGTTATAGTTGGGGGATGTTCGGGGCGAGCGTTAGTGTGAAAGGAAATTCTCCCGCCATGTATTTAAAAAATAATAATAATAAATGATTACCCGAACGGTGCCTATGTATTTAAAATTATCTTAAGGAGAAAGTATACATCATTTCTAAAATATAAAATACGTACATAAACGACAAACACATATATATATATATATATTTATCCTTGTTTTACACTTAGAACACTCTTTTGATGTTCTTGTATCTTTAAGCATTATATTTTTACTTAACTATGCTAACTTAACACCCAATTATCTACCATATAGATTAGTGGATAGTCTTGGCTACCTAAAATAGTAATGAAGATCTTGAACAGAATGAGATTTAAAGCTTGTCTTTTAAGAAAGTCTAAAGTTTCCATCTTCTTTCTAATTAAATGGGCCTGAATGTATTCATAGCATGTATTCAAAATGTTAAGTTCAAATTAAACCAAAAGATTTCCTGTTCGAGGTGAATATGTCCTTGACACACTGAATTTATAATCAGACCCGGATGTACAAGGTGTCAAAAAGAAAAAGTAAGTGCTCTTGTGCCAACTGGATGTAGAAAGGTGTGTTATAAAAATAATGCATTTTGAGGAACTCATTAAAGATTTTTCAGGTGCCAAGTGTAGAAAGAAATATTTTCTGTGGATATTGTACTGTTTCTAAGTACACCCTGATTTTGGAGAAAAGTAGAGTAAATTCAAAAGTATTTATTTGCGACCAACATTGGAAAGAATGTATTACACTATTTGTATTATCTTATAGGTATTTATAATATCGATCAGAAGTGACAGCTGCAGATAACATGACTTTATGTATGAATATAAAAATGGTTTTAGTAACTTGTAACAAACTTCTAATTTTTTTTCCTACCAAAATCATACTATGTGTATAGCTTGTCAGTTCCAATTATATGCAGTAAACTAGCTGTGATGTGTAAATTTAATGAACTATCCTATTTTGCCATGTATTTTAATTTATGAGATCGAGGGGCCCACAAACCTGGAGTGCCCTGGGCTCCCCTAGATCTAAATCTATTTTAGTTGTGCCAGAATAAATAAATAAATAATACTTTTTTGGCAGCTTGATTGGTTTCAATCTCCATTTTTCATTCCTCTTGGGATGTGAAAACAGGAGGGACCAAACTTATTAGGAGTTCATCCCAAGTGAAATCCTAATCCCTCAATCATGAGGTTTCAGCTTTAGTTAAAAACCTGGGAAAATCTCATTGCATGCATGTGTTGGATTAAGAGCAGCCATTTTCAGATAACATGCAATTGATTAGTTGAAACTTTAGTAAATAGATAAATATAATTACTCTCCTTATAATATTATGTTCATTTTAAATTGTATGTGTCTTTTTCTAAATTATGTCTTACAAAATTGTCTATTATTATTTAACTCTTATTGAGAAAAACTGATTTGCACGATTAAGTGGAAATGCCATTTTAATTATAAAATACCGACCATACAAAGCTCCACCAGCTGTGAGATGTTTCAGAACATAGTTAAATAGTAAGTAAATTCATGCCAACAGTAATGATCAACACCTTACCTAGGGTATTACCCAAACACTTGTTCCTTGATCTTCATACCACCCTCAATCCTCTTCCTCACGTTTTTCTTACATTCATTTATTGATTTATTAATTCTGTAATAGGGACAAGTAATGGTGTTTTTGATCTAAATCAGGCAGCTTCTCAACTTTAGGAAAGATTAGTACTGATGTAAGGATGTCCAGGGGACACCCAAACCTACTAATCGTACACCCTTTCCGTGGTAGTTCTTCCCATGTCCCCATAAAGTAAAGGAATGATTTTAGTGAATATTAGGGTGTGAAGTCAATGAATATATTAACCTAGCTTAAGCCTAGTAAATCAAGCCCTGGTGACACTAGGCACCATTCCTCTATCGAGGGAAATACCCGGGTACAACACGGTAACTATACCCGGGACCTTTAGGTCAGTAGCTAGGGGCTTTGAACACCATATCACTATCTATTTTTTTTTATTACATAAGTTAGTTTTCCTGCAGTATTTGTTCACCCCCTTCCTTCCTTCCTAAAATACTCCACGGTTCCGACACCGCAATATGTTGTGGACCAAGACTAGTTAAGCATGTCCTCATTTAACAAAGTTTCTTAACGATGCCTTTGAGAATATAATCTGTTCTGGGACAAGTTTTCTTTTTCAAGCTGATAACCGTACTACATCAATAGATAGGACAGACGACAAATGTCGCTCAATACCGTTGAACGATTGTGTCGTTCGAGATAAACTTATTTCCATTGCGGTTTTCAAAATCAAATTACTTATTTTTTATAATTAAGGTTTTAACTAATCTTTTAGTTGTATAAAAAGGGTCTGCCTCTCTGGTTTAGTGCTCGGAGTTCTTGACTTTAGATTTATAGGTCCCATGTTCGATCGCTGTCAATTATAGATTTTTCTGTGAAACGGTAGGTCTATAATGGGTTCAAACACAGCCTCGTGAGGACAAACTAGAAGCTACTTGGATAAAGCAGTGGTAGTTCTGGTCTAAAAAAGTGAGATTAGCAGATATAGGGTTCGTTGTGTTGACCACATGATACCCTCTAACAACAAATGTTGGAACTATCTTCCCGAACACACAATGGCTTCCAAGGATTTAAAAATAAGTAAAATACTAGCTTTATGCCAAATTTAAATGTTTTCCAAATACAACTTAGAGTTTTTAAGGGTGAGTGATTTATACTCAACAAGTATCTTATAAAGACGTTATCTTTTTATTTTACCTTTAAATGAAATAGGCAATTAAATATACGTAACTATTTTGCCTATATATCCTCTGTAAACCCGTTTTAGAATTAAAGTTTAGTTTAACTTTATCGAGGTATTTTTTCTCTCCTGAAATGAGGTCAAGTTTTTATAACAAAAGTCCCTCAAGCCACAAATTATTGATGGAGAGTTCTACCTTTGTAGACGAATGAAGCTCCAATGTTTTCACAACCATCGCATAGCTCAACATTCACTTGAGGCAGCAATTTATCATGTTTACAATTTTATATATAAAATAAATAATAAGAAATAACAAAATATACTTTTCAATACACAACTCACATTTTTATATAGCCTAGAACATTACATCCATATCTTGATTTTGGTAGGAGACCAGTTCTGGAAGACCTTATTTCGTGTCATAATTCTACTGTATAGCAGTATTTTGCTAAGATAGAAGGACTTTCATAACATACATTTTATTCACATTCTGTAAGGTTTTTTTTAGCTTACCAAAATAATACTTTGTAGTAGGATTCTGATATGAATAAGGCCTTAGAGAACTAGAATTCCACCAAAATTAGGATGTAGCAATATTCACAAGTACCAGAATCGTAGTATATGATAGAGCTCTGTGGTTTTTTAGGTAAACTGTTCACCTCATAATCCGATGTTCGTTGGTTTAAACCCAGGTGAGGTTGACGGATTTTTATTGAGCGATAAAAATACATAACACAACTTCCTTTGGTAGGGAAGTAAATCCATTTCCCCCACGTTGATTATGGCATATTAAAGAACCCTGGAAAGTATGTTAAAATACCTTTCTCTGCACAATTGGTAGTCCCTTTCGCTCTCGCTTATAGAAATTATGAACTGAGTGATTATATCAGCACACGAGAAAGTGCATTCTAAATACCATAAAAACATTGTGCATGGATGCCAATATAGTCAAGAAACTAATATATTAAAATTATCTTAAGAATAATTTTAAATCGAATCGGGCTCCAATATGACTTAAGACATCCTCACTAACCGCTATAATCCAGGTATTAGTAAACGTTTAATCTAAGTTTAAAACTACAGACCCTGACTTTAGAAAGGAGAGTTTAATTCCATACCAATATACTACTTGGTTTCCTATATTACAGTGTAGTCTTCCATCTTATTCCAGAAGAAAGTTTGTACAGTTCTATAAATTCACTTTCTTCGCCTCTTTCAAACCCTTACAATTTAACTGGCACTCATTATTTTACTATAAAATTTTATTAACTATTATTTTTTCACTGATCTACCTTAGTGGTTACATGGTCTAGTGCAGGTATGACTGACGCATGGCTCACGGGCTACTTGCGGCCCTGGAGTAATTTCTTTGCGACCCACCAGCTCAAAATGAAATATCTCAAATTTCAGAAAGAAATGACTAATTATGATCTTTTATTATTATTATTATTATTATTACTATTACTAGCACCGCGTCTTACTACCCGTTTGAGTTGTAAGCACTTACGCTCATGTGTAAATGTTAGGGTGATTATGAGATGAACTGGAGGACGTACAGTTTAACGTGGAACCCGAACCACGGTGGAGGCCTGGAATTCCATAAATTCACAAGTTGTGATTAATACACGTCTTGTAAGAGGTGAAGGAAGGGTTTGGTAATCAGATAAATCTGTGCCGGGACCGAGAATTGAACCCCGGAATCCCAGCACAGAAGTCTTACACCTTACCCCTAGACCACCAGGTCACCTCATTATTTTATAACTGACGTAAGTGCTCGATAATTTCCATGTTTCCAGAATCATTAGTATAATGTTACTTCTGTGATGTACGTATACATGTGTGTATATATGGATGGATGGATGGATGGGTGGGTGTGGGTGTTGGTTTGGATATGTGTACGTGTGTGTGTGTGTACATGTACTACATTTTAGGTATATAAATCTCATGGTTAACCCTCCGGCCGATTCACCAATAACTTATTCGACTCTCGGCCAGATAAATGTTGAACATGCCTGGTTAAACGTGTTACTCTTCTGTTAGAACTTCCGGTGAAGGGGAGATTCGAATACCAGTCAGGTTATGATAAAAACAATTCCTAAATAGTCTACTATTCTCTTTACACGTAAGTACGTGTACATAGTTTCTTAAATTATGGTTTGTTCATCCAAATAACATTAGTGTGATAATTAATGTTCGCGTGAAACCAAATCGATATTTAAACGTGGAAAAAATTTAACTGCTTCCGACAAAGCTATCAGAATATCCGTATTTATTTTATTTCCAGAGAATGAAAAGGGTAACTGTTAAATTTGTTTGACTTCCGTTTAATTGATTTAATTGATTCATGGTGTTGCTTTTGTTTTCAGTTTTCTTTATGGTTGTTAGCTATAGGCCCTAGTGTATTTCTCAGGAATTAGATCCATAGACTATAATATCGTTAATGGTACCATCTAATTGAGGAGACATGGCTTTCCAAAGTATTATTTTTCTTGTGAGAGCAATAATATTATGAAACTTTAAACACACTAAAATAGTATTGAATTATTAAAAATGACTTTATAAGTTTGTGTAACGTTTGATTCATATTTCTCCCCGATTACGTTAAGATATGAGCATATAAATTTAATATAAAACGTTGTTGGAAATGAGCATGTTGTTATAGTATCGTTCACCTATATTTTGGTGAATAGTATGATTTAAAATGATATACCACGTCTTAAAAAGTGCGGTATTTTTGGACGTCAGAACTCAGATTGATATCCCCCAACTTTAAAAAAAGAAAGAAAAAAGAGCTTGTGAACCCTATCATAAAAATGAAACTCCCCCCCTCTTGGATGTCCATTGCTATTTTGTAGCAGCTCATGTAGTCTCAAACAAAAATAAAAAATAAAGATACAGCTTGGAGGCGGCGAGCCGCCAGACAGAGGATCACTTTCAATCAGTTCCGGAAGATGTCGCCTTGCTCACACCTGGAACAACAACTAGATAAAAGAACAGAGATTCATGTAGGATGGGGGGAAGGGAGGTGTCTAGTCTTCAGTTACTCTAACGCAGTTTTTTATTTTAAACTAGGATACCTTTACCTCGGGGATTAAACACGTTTCGGTTAGAGTGCAACAGAACATAATCCAATAATGACGCATCTCACGCCATCACTAAGGTTTTAAGTCGCGAGCCAACACACATTATTGGGTTTAAGCTCAAGTAAACTTCAGAGTTTAGGAACACCGATTTAAATAGCTCCCTCCACGGCAGTGATGATGACACTTTTTTTTTATCAATGTGTCTTTTAAAAGATTAACTGAATTCTAAACTATTTCAGTGTTATTATTATTAGCACCGCGTCTTACTACCCGTTCGGGTTATACGCACTTACGCTAATGTGTAATGTTAGGGTGATTGTGAGATGAAATGAAGGACCTACAGTTTAACGTGGAATCCGAACCACGGTGGAGGCCTGGCATTCCCCACATTCACAAGATGTCTTGTCAGAGGTGAAGGAAGGGTTTGGTAATCAGATAAATCTTTGCCGGGACCGAGGATTGAACCCCGG
>CABFOV010001424.1:99516-118546 GCA_902141375.1 Timema poppense
TTTTTTTTTTTACATCTAGAACTGTTTCCAGCCTATGGCAGTTTCTTAAAAAGAATTCCAGCCATATGTTTTCCACTGCTGGCTTGCTACAGTAGCCTCATGGCTTCTTTGGTGCTAACTGACAGCTCACAGTTGACTTCTGACAGTCAACATTAAGGAATATACCTATATTTTGACTGTCAGAAGTGACAGCTGTTAAACACATGCTGTTGCAGATCATATGGCTCGGTGGTCTGGTAACTTTTCAAAGCCGTCAGCTATCAGCTGTGAGCTGTCAGTCAGCACCAAAGAAGTCATGAGGCTACTGTAGGCTTGTCGTAGCGTCATTTGCCTTAAGACTAAGACAGGTATCACATCCAGTCCTTGGCCGTTATTTCATAATTGTGAAAGAGTAAACTCACCTTTCACGAATGTTAAATTTTTCGACCATGTCGGGAATTGAACCCGAGACCCTAATGTCGTTGGACAAACACGCTATCAGCTGGTCTAAGGTGTTGAATTGTTGAATGTAATGAATAACTAAAATAAATTTGTAAATATTTTATTTATGTCTACATTTTATAACTACTTTATTAAATTGTCGAACTTGGTGTCTTAGACCAGACTAATTGCAATAAATTAGGGTAAAAACATTTAAACTAACACCACCAATAAAAAAAAATGGAATAAATTGATATATAAGATACTAGAACGAAAATTTTACACAATCTTTTTCTATTATCCTAAAATATTTTTATGTATTTTGATAACCAATATATTTAGAATCGATTCATAAATTGTTTTTAACAGAACACATGATGCAACTATGTCCAATCCAAGACGATTTTTTACCGTTGACTTCATAAAGATAATTGTGACATTTCATTGGAAGACATGGCTTTCGAAATATTATTAGCTTAAAACTTTTCTTGGCATGGTATAATTTTTACTTTTTCGCCATCTTAAAGGTAAATAAAGTATTGTAATCGTCAAAAAATCGAACTCGAGGTTTTGATGAATCTCGATGTTTCATGACCTCCAGAATCAGAAAAAGTGGTTTTTGAATTTCCGATTGTCTGTCTGTATCTCCAACTAGAACCTAAACAATTTTACCGATTGAGATAAACTTGGTATCTAGGATTTCCATAGAGTTGCCCCGAGGGGTTTTTGGAATTGAATATGTAACCCTAAAATTAAGGGTAGCTTACTGAAGGGCAAAATGAGAAAAAGTACATTTTCTAAAAATCAGTTAAACAATTTTTATTAAATTAAATTTCAAAACATTTATAAATATTATAAATAAAATGGCTACCCTCAATATTTCGGCAACATGATTTTAAGGGCTACGGTCTGATGAGTAAAGTCTCATTTTTTTAAAATCAAATATCTGAAACTATTTGAGATATGAAATTACTTATCATTTCACATATGTAGATCTATTTATAATAAAAATATTTTACTCAAATATTTTTTTTAAAAACCATTAACTTTAGAACTATATGCGAATAAATATAATTTTTAACTATTTGAATTTAAAAAAAAGTATTTCTACCGTAAAAAATTTAACCTGAAATATTGATGGTTGTCGACGTCTCATTATCCCCGGGCCCTTAAAAGTGGTCTTTGCAATGCCGTCTGTCTGTGTGTCAGTTTAAACTTAAAATTAAGAGTAGGTTAATAAAGGGTGAAAAGATAAAATAAAAATATTTTTTTCTCAAAATAGGCTCTAACGGTTTTAATTAAAATTCGTATCTAGACGTTGATTTAAGATTTTAAATAAACTGGTTATTTTCATTTTACCATGAAAATGAATTTAAGGTACTGTACAGAAATTTCCGTAACTCTGCAACTATTTGAGATACTTAATAAACTTATCGTTAAAAAATTGTAGTACTATTAAAAATAAAAATAAATTATATGAAATATTTTTTTATAAAACAAACAGTTTCTGAGAGATGTGCAAGTACAATTTTGTGAGCTTTAGTTGTAAATAAATACTTAAGCTTTAACGGATTAATACTCCAAAGCCCTAGTGTAATTAAATATGTCTCTCAAAAAGTTTATTTTTTCCTCAAACCTCTCAGGAGAAATGTTTGTACAACAATAATATATCTCCATTTCAGATTCAATACTCAATATTTACATTTTTTATTGGTCAAAATTTATAAATGAGGAATTTAATAGCAATGCGATGGAATGAAGATGTGCAACACCTAATAAAATGTCAAAAAATTTAAAAGTAAATCAAAATTTTAATGCGAAGTGTTGAGCCTTGATTTTTTTTTGTCTAAACATACAAATAAGGGCATTAATTCTTTAAAAATCTAATTATAAATTTTATAACTGGGACAAAAAAAAGTTGTACACAACTATAGTGCATTTTATGCTTGGGTTTGCTAGTGTATACTATTTATTTTCACATTATTACGAGTTTCGAGTTAATATCTCCATATTTAAACAATAGCGCGATAAATTCCTTGCGAAGTTCCATACCATTTTAATTAATGTTAATTTGGTTTTCACGCAGACTTAAAAATATCAAGTTAGCATGTCACCGATTTGGCGGAATTTCTTTAGATTGATGTAGCACCTTCGACTTATCTTTCCCAAGCAAATATTTCCCCTCATAATTTGCAAGTATCAGTTGGTAATTTTAAAATATGGCCCAAAACACATTTTGATAACAAATGTCGAAATGGAAACGCGTACAAAAATTAATATTGTTAATCTATCCTTAAACAAATTAGTAATCAACTGGGTTATGTCCATTAAACTATGTTTGAATATTAAAAGCTACACAATAGTGAAACCAAGCAAGGGCATTCGTTTGGTACATTTAAATTGGTAAATTTAGCAAATTTCCCAACTATGAAATGTGTGTGTGATACGTTTTATGCTTTCTTGGATAGGCAGAAATATTTGAAGACTTAGTTAGAGGGCGATACACAAATTAATCGAGAGTTATTTAAAATATATCAGGATGCAATTGAAAGCGAGAATCTCTACTCGAAATCTAACTGAATTCTATGGTGGCATTTTATTGAACACATTTAGTTGCTACCACATTAAAGATTTCCTCTTGTCGTTGATATAATTCCTGCTCTTTCTTCAGGATTGGTTTTGGTTGGAAATGAGGCTATTTATTTCTTGAACACACCCCTCTACCAATTCTACAAATCCACAAATTCTACCTACCCTAATTAAATCTAGGATGAAAACCAAACCCCAGACCATTAATTAACCTTTTATTGAATAAAAAAAGGTGTATTGTTTGACAATGATACGTGTGGAACCCTTTTTCGAAATAAAACTTGAAAAGCAGTAATAGGCTTGCACGCAACCGACATTAATTGTATATGGTCCGAATAAATTATTTTAAAATTATTTAACAATGATTTATTTTACTATACATCTAATGTAGTAGTAGTAATAATAGTAGTTACCTGCCTAGGTGGCCACATGGTCTAAGGCGTCAATCTCACAATAAACTAGACTGCCAATGAAATGGAGATCGTGGTTCGAATCATGGTCGAGTGTACTTAGGGTTTTACTAAATAGTTTTTCATTCTACATCCATGAAAATGTAAGTGCACTTCCTCTACCTGCAATATTTCCTATCCCTAACACGAAGGCACAATTAGTACATAAGCGCATAACCAGAAGAGTTAGTAAGAAGCGGGGAAAAATGCTATAGTATTGTGTGGACCTCCTCACTCACTCCTATAATTTCTCCTCCTATTTTAATATATTATTTTTGTTAGTAAAGCTAGACATAGACAAATGGATACTACAATATCTAAAACTATTATTATTATTATTATTAGAACCGCGTCTTACTACCCGTTTGGGTTATACGCACTTACGCTAATGTGGGATGGAAGGGTGATTGTGAGATGAAATGGAGGACCTACAGTTTAACGTGGAATCCGAACCACGGTGGAGGCCTGGTATTCCCCACATTCACAAGATGTCTTGTCAGAGGTGAAGGAAGGGTTTGGTAATCAGACAAATCTGTGCCGGGACCGAGGATTGAACCCCGGCCGCCAGCACAGAAGTCTGACACCTTACCCCTAGACTGTCANAGGTGAAGGAAGGGTTTGGTAATCAGACAAATCTGTGCCGGGACCGAGGATTGAACCCCGGCCGCCAGCACAGAAGTCTGACACCTTACCCCTAGACTGTCAGGTCACCTTTTATAATATCTAAAAATACTTTATATTCATAGTTAGTATCCACTGTTTCACGTGGTTTAAAAGCCTTTCTGTCAATAGATGTTAATATAATTTAGAAAATACACCCAAAGTTCTCGATAGATTATTTACTCACGCACTTTATGGCAGTGGTTCTCAAACTGGAGTACGCGTCCCCCTAGGGGTACGCTGGCCCCTTTCAGAGGGTACGTGAGTAGCTCCCAAGGGAAGGCTGGCAAAATGACAACGAACTCAAAGAAAACTCTAATTGTTGGCTTTTACCTTTATCTGATTATTTCCACTCATATTTTCCTCCCTATTTGCTCTCGGCTATTGTAAAGAATAAAGTAGTATCGAATGAGGCAAATATGGTGGTATATAATTTGTGTTGACGTCAACATTGCTTTGTGGATGTGAAGTGTGGATTTGCTAAAATAAACACAAGAGCAAGGTGAAAGTGGTTGGTTTGAGATATTTAAGAATTGTTTGTGGAAAAACATTGTTTTAAGAATAAAAGAGCTTGTATGATTTGGTGTATGGATGTTGTTGGAGCAAAGGGAGTATACAGGAATAGAGAAGTGTGTAGAAAGTTAGTGAAGATGGATTAAGTACAGGATTGTTTTTTGAACTGTGTACACGGTTTCTTGCCTACCACATAAAGGAATAGTGTAATTATATATGTATATATGTATGTAGGTGCTCAATGTTGTATATGTTATGTATTTTTAAGGCATCTTCAGGCATCCTTAATTTCCTTTTAAATTTATTAGTCTTAAAGTTTTGTTATCAACACAAATGTATGTGATATTTTACATCATCATGCTCTTGTCTATTCTGGTGTTTAAACTGCCTTTTAATAGGAGAATACTTTTTATAGTTTGTGAGTATGAGTTTATCCATTCAAATGTAAGATTAAATCAAATAAATATATTAAAAGTTACCCAGATGTAAATTTTGGTTGTTAAATAAACAATATTAACCTATTAATGTGAAAACAAATATACCAACACATAATATTATAGTATCTCTTTTTTATCAAAGTTAAAAATGTACTATATAATTTCATTCTTTGGATTTGGAGTTGATTTTGCGATCAAGTGAGTCTGGAATAAATGAATTATTTATTTAATAGTTGAATACAAAACGATTGATCACGTAGCTTAAGACATAATATTTAAAAAAACATCAATATTTTGAAATTTTAATAAAATATTAGCCTATGTGTTAAATGTACTTCCAATATATATTCATGCAAGATTTCATCCCAATATGTACTGTGGTTTGGATGAGATTGATAATCAAACAGACAAACACACAAACAAGAGTTCATTTCTATATATTAATAAGGATAAATAACTCAAGTCACATAAACATCAGAAATACCTCCAATCAGTTTCCGATTAGTGAAATAAGGTAGTGAATGAAATTATATCAAATATAAATGTTCAGAAATTTATTAGTCTTTCATTTATAACGGTTTATTTTACATTATAAAATAAAATTAATATTAATTTATTATTCTTGTTAAAGTTGAATCAAAATAAATTTTCGAGAGAAAAGTGAATAGTGAAAAGCAAGAGTCTGCTCCAAATACAAACTTATTTTTTCTGTCCCTAAAAAAACACAAATGTAATTTCCTGTTATCTGCGGTGGTGAGGGACGGGACTAATCGCCAAACACGCCATCTAGGTGGCAGGGTGTGGGGGTAAACAACCCCTAACTTCTTTCAGTCCAGTGCACGTGAAGGCCAAAATCCTCCCGGAACTAAAGGGGTAAGAGAGAGAGAGGAGTGATACTGAAAAGAGAGAGGGTTTCCGTAAATGTCAGCACCTATAATTCCTTTCCACTAACTTATTTATTTGCCTCCCTCTATCCTAACCACACCCTCCTGGTATTCTTTACAGAAGAAAACTATGTGCCAAGAGTTTCATAAAATCTATTTACACTAAAATATGTTCATTTACATTTATTTCATTAGTTGATTGATTAATTAATGATTTAACCAAGAATATCTCCCTTAGCAAAACCAGAATAGATTTCTTTGTATATTTACCTTTCATGAATTTAAATAATAATTACTATTATGTCCCTGGAAGATACAGGGTGTAATTAGGTGGATTGGATATAACTAGCTCAATATAGAAATAGGTGGCAGAATTTTGTATGTGTAGCAATGGAATCTCGAATTATTGATGCCAAAATGTAAGTAAGTTATTGTGCGTGTAAACTATTGCACGTCGTTTGGCATTGTTTCGTTAGGTCTTCAAAGAAATTAGTATGATTTGACTGTTTTGTAAAAATATTGACACTTCCCTTTTGTAAGTTAATTTGAGATAGCTTTGATGATAATAATAAAAACAAAATAATAGCTTCTAGTTTTAAATATGTCTAAACGCTAATACAAAGAAAAAGTTTTAAGTTTAATACTTCTTACTGATTTTGGAATAGTTAAGCCACCAAGTGTGAGTTATTTATAAATTGAGATTCAGACACAGTCACTATTTGAGAAACTGTCAAATGTTGGTACAAAGTAAATTAAATAAAATTAAATTTGTGTACCATGACATTTTTTGGTGTTTAATCAATTTAATTTATTCCTAAAAATAACTTATGCAATATCATTTCTTAAATAAATAATATTTAGCCACATTAAAAAAAATCTTGCATTTACGTTTAACTTTATTCTAATGATGGTTTTATAATGATAATGATTTATTTTATAAATAAAAAAATACCGGGTAATTGAAATTGTCAGTGTCTATTTAATGAATATTAAAAACTGATTTACGACAGGATTTTCAAACTTTTAATAGTTGAAAATCCAACCCAAGCTCCGAAGTTTGTACTATTAATATTTTGATACAAGCCAGGAAAGGTTTTAAAAAAAGTGATTTAATATTAGGTATGAATAATGACAGATTGTTTAATTGTGTAAGAAATTCCATCATGTTCAAAAATAAATTATCACCTTTTGAAAAACACACATAATCAATGTAGCAAATATGAAAGCAGCCCTTGCTTACAACTTTTGACAACCCCTCTCCTTGCTGGTTAGATCACTTGTATTTTATTATTAGTTATTATTCCTTTTATACGTAATGAATATATAAATATTACATTTAATTTTGCACTACCACCTAAGAGATATACGGTATAGCCTCATTGAACTACTATTTTTGATTAGAAAAGATAATGGTAGAATCTTGGCTAGATTTCCTCAAATTGACGTATAGATAGAGTGGAAAACTTTTATTAATAATTATTTACAGTATGCAAAGCAGAGATTAAAAACCTTACCCCAACGTTAATGAAAAATTAAAATAAATGGACTGGGCGTTTGTTCCAAATTTACATCTTTTTATGGGGCTGGTAGTGATTTGACCACAGACGCCCATAAAATGTCAATTTTCAAAGTTGAAAATTGATTCTTAAATTTGGTATAGTTGGATAAACACATAAATCTAGAAATGCATTACAAATACATTTATGTTAATATTTAGCCAATTATATTAAATAAACTGGAGCAGTTGGCACGCGGTCTAAATATCAAGCACATTAGTCTTGTTTGTTATCGATAGGGAGTATGGAGATCCAATCCCGACTAAGTACACCATGGATGTTTTTACCAAAATGGTTTCTTACTATCCTTTTACCCAAATGTTAATACACTTCCTCTAATTACATTTATCATCCTTGTTTCATTAACCTAAGCAATGTATACGCATATAACCTGAACGGATGAAGAAATGCGGTGAAAAAAAACCCTAATATATTTTACAAACTATACAGTTATTAAAGCAGTAATCTGATGAAAAATAACTTTTAAAAAAATAAGTAAAAGCTTTTTTTTTCGCTCAACATTGATAGAATTTTACATAATTATTATTATTATTATTATTACCACGTCTTACTAACCATTCGGGCTATACGCATTTACGCTAATGTGTAATGGAAGGGTGATTGTGAGATGAAATGGAGGACCTACTGTTTAACGTGGAGTCCGAACCACGGCGGGAGGCCTGACATTCCACACATTCACAAGTTGTGATTAATACACGTCTTGTCAGAGGTGAAGGAAGGGTTTGGCAATAAAATAAATCTGTGCCGAGACCGAGGATTGAACCCCGGAACCCAGTACAAAAGTCCGACACCTTACCTCTAGACCACCAGGTCACCGACATATATTGTTATTATTATTTTATAAATATAAGATCATCTATTTAATAAAGATGACAATGACACATCACAAGGTTTTGTGATATAAAAGTATATTAAACTGGTTTTAATAACATTTATTACTTTCAAAAATGTTTTTTCCTAATTAAGTTGGCCTATACTTACTCTTTAGTCCTTATAAGAGCCATTTAACAACAAAAACAGCCAATCAAATCAGCCCCTAAGTGCGATGAACGGAAATAGCACTTTATTCGTAGATAGCTTTACAATATAATCGCAATGATCATTTACGTAAATGTGTAGCTAAAACAAATACCCGTGGGAAGGTCGAAGCGTGTAATCCCTTTTAGTGGCTAAGCCCTCGTCGGACAAATATACTCGGATACATAAAAACTGAAATTAAGTTACAACGAATGCTTCTCTCCCGGGATACCAAGCCGGCAGCCAACAAAAAGTGAGATTATCTCATAAATCCTGTATGAGGACTCCTCCTTCGATAACACGTGTTCCCAATAAATATCTACCTGATTGCGTGTCTGAGTTTCTCTAGTTTCCCAACTACTAAGTTAATACATTTTCTCGAGCCAAGATTGGGGGGTTTTAGGAGTAGAAAGTCAATTCGATATAATAGGTACATGGTTCATTAATTCATAGCCACCCGCCTCGGTGGCGTAGTCGGCTAACCCGCTTGTCGTGTTGAGCTCGACCGCCGATGACGGGGAAATCGAGGTTCAAATCTCGGTTGGGTGAACTGGGGTGGTATTTCCTAAATGGTTTTCCACTCTCCCTCCACGCAAATGCGGGTTTACTTCCTCTAATTCAACCTTCCCAATTCCTAATCCATTAGAGTAATTAGTACTTAAAGCGTATAATTCGAACGGGTAGTAAGACGTTGTGCTAAATATTATTATTATTATATCACAGCCGATTAACAGAGAAATTAGATAAAAGACCACGTCCAAACCAGGAATCTTATCAAAGTACGGTTTGCTGCATATTTTTATTTGATAACAGTGACATTGTGTTCAGTTTAAATGTTTTGTCATTTTAACCTTTGGGAGACTGGCGCTTTTGAATTTTTGTAACTGTAATCTTATTTCATAAATTTTTTTTAAAAATGTAATTAGGTCAGATCTCCTCCAAGTATTTCTCAATAAGTTCCTTCTGCGTGGTATGACGGCAACAAAAATTTAAAACAATCTTTATTTTCTGAGATACGGGAGCTTTAATTAGCGGCATGGAGGAATGTTGTGAACATGCAATGGCGCCAGTCGTGATGTCATACATCTGATTCATTGCCACCGTATGTTTACATTGCATAGTTTGTGCAAGTTCTATCACATTGCTTGAGTTTGCTGTAGTTCACATGCTGTTGCAATTATACGTAAGTAAACAAATTAAAAAAAAAGTGACTAGGAAAGAAATGTATTTTAAAGCTATCCTTTGTAACAGTTTACAATTAATATAATTTTCTTTTTATATATAAAATTTACAAAAATAATATTTTGAATATGTGTTTAATAATATTGCTTCAATAATAATATTATGTATTTTATTTTATTTATTTATTTAATTTTCAACTATCCCTACATCTAGAAGGTAGTTCGGGACCTAGATCTACTTACATATTTTTTTCTACAATGTTTATGTAGTTTACTTCCTCTCCCTTTATTACCTTCTCATGGTCGGGGTGATAACAAGACGTAGAGAGGGTGTAACAAACAATAATTAAATTATGTAGTTTTAACCTAATATAGCTGTCCTTATAATCCTACTAATAGTTTTTGTCCTACTAGATGGTCCACTCCGAGTATTATACGCCCCCAGTACTCTCCACCGCTGACTGTCCCACCGACCTCGGGATTGAATAGTCCTCAGAGTTGGTGAAAGCCCCAGCGGTGGCGACCATCCCCCTATCAACCACCTGGGGAGGCACTTTATTGGAGATTTCGCACCACCTACTTCCAGCCTAAACCACCACCTATATTGACCTTAAACTAACTTAACATAAATATAAAGAAAGACTAAAACGCTATCTTAACCTAATCTACACGTTCTTTCCTCTTGGCAGCTGCAGGGTGTTTTGATATTATTCCCGGTATCATCTTCTGAACTGAAATTAGCCGTCTGAGCGATCGGTTGACGGACTAGATTCCTGACAGCTCCAGGCCAGTAACAACATTGTTTTCCAAGTGGGCCAGACTATGTGAGTGAGAGGTTAGTTCTGCCCTCTTAGATGGCATCACTTCAATTCTATACTGCCCAGCTAGAATTCCGGTGCTCTCCGGTTCTTCAGCAGCTCACGCTACTGGAATCCAGAGGACGCCTTCCCTCAGCTGGTCTCCAGGTAACCAGGATTTCTCCCATACCACTCTACCCTGCCAGCCAGCAACGTCTTGGCCTTGTAAGTCTAATTGTCTCTGTACCAGTTTTGGATCATGTCATATACGTCCGATGTTGAGTCCATACATCCAGTAGGGCCATTCTCGTCATCAGTCCTGTCCATTTGTTTGTCGTTTACCTCATTGTCCCGTCTGCTCTATCTCATATTGTTCATGACTGATACATATATGTTCCTCTCCCTTTCCGAAACGTCGTCCCAATTGCATCTAGGAGACTCAGTGCTGTAAATACCACCCACTTGCAACGTAACTTGCATCATCTCCGTGCCCACAGTTCTATCACCACGTGCTCCGGTGTCACCTCCCTTCTGCAATCACATAGTCCTGTGTCTGTTAGTTTTATTTCAAAGGAGAGCAGCCCTCTATAGTCCGTGGCCTGTACTGTAATGAACCAATCTTGTGTAGGGCCTCATAAAATCCATTTTAGCCGTTCTAGATCCCTTGGAAATAACTGGTAGTTCCTTCTACCAGTTAAACTGTTTACCCAATCCGTCTGCCACTCATATATCAATATATATTCCCCCTGCAATCCATCATTACACCCTCCAAGGCTAGCTCTGCCACCTTTCCCAAATCGTCTTTCCTCAACCAATACATTGCCGCCCTCTTCCTGACCTCTAAGTCGAGTGGCCAGATACCAAGGGCTACGCGCAGTGCATCCGTTGCTACAGTCTTATAAGCACCAGAGAACATCAGAAGTACACTCGTCTGAAGGCTCCTGATCTTTCTTTTGACTCTTACATTCCTAAGCTGTTGAGCACATGCGCTAGCCCCGTAAACCACTATGGAGACTAACAACACCTAGTGGTATAACCTTATCAACAACAATGACAGCAAAAACCTCGACTGTCCTATACTTATGATTTTGTTCATGAACCTTAAAGCTCTTCCGCTTATGTTCTCCGCGTATGTAATGAAGCCACGCTTCTCGTCTAATATAATGCCAATATATTTGATGCATCTACTACGTCTAATAATCATTCTATTAATCTTTATCATTGGGTCTCTCTTGAGTGATCCCCTAAACAGTAAGTACATCATCTTTGCGGGTGCTAAACGTAGCCTAACTTTCCTGCCCTAAGAGTCCAAACCAGTGAGTACTGTATTGCTCTTGGCCTCTAATTCAACTTCAACCACTATAAGTAAATCATCCTCAAAGGCAACTACACCCGCCGTATCATGGAACGCCTCAATTTCCATTCATCCAGGTTCTAGAGTTATATCCCAAAAAATCGACCCACAAACCGATACTTGGGGACAAACTTTCGTAAGATTCTTACATATTGATATTCCTGGAGAGCTCAGGTTAGCATATCTATCCCTACAGTAGTCCATAAGACTCCTGTAGAGATTCAACAGGCAGTTAATTTACCATAACTCCTTGAAAAACGCAGGCCACCATAAGTTGTCAAAATCTCTCGATATGTTCACGAATATCCCTACTACATACTTTCCACTTGCACTATCTTAAAGATGCATAGCTTCACATATAGCATCCTCTGTGGATCTACATCTCCTGAAGCCGTACTGCTGTTGATGTATACCCACAGCCTATTTTGCAGTCTTCACAAAGGATCTTCTCTTGTAGTTTCCTACATACATTTAAGAGACAAATTGGTCTGTATGACTTAGAGAGCTGCGGATCCTTATACTCGTATTTACTAAGAATCATCACCTCACTCTGCTTCCATATGCTTGGTACACGACCTTGGGCCATGTACTCGTTAATCAACTGCGATAGGAAGGGCGCTATCTGCTCACTGGTTTCCTGAAGGACCTCAACCTTGATCACATCAGGTCCAGGAGCCTTCTTACTTTTCATTTCAGCTATTACCTTAAAAATCTCAACCTGGGTCACTGGATCAATCGCCTCTCTATTATCGTATTCCTTCATCATGTCGTGTCTAGACATTACCTGGTTCTCATCACTATCCCTCGGGTCCGCATTGTCATCCGGAAGCAAGGTATCCAACAGTAACCTCTCAGACTCTTCCCAGCATAAAGCCATGTCTCAACCCGGCTTCCTCAGTGCTGAGATCATAGATGGGGGCCTTATCTTCCCTGTCGCTATTTTAAAGGGTATGCCCCATACGTTGTTTCCAAGCTCTTCTTGAACTTATTACTTCCAGCTATCCCTCTTCACCGACGTCAGGGTGGATTCATACTCGTCCTTTCCTCTGTAAATATTGAGGGGTACGTATTAAAGTATGTGTTATAATTATTATTATTTATAAATCCATAAGATTTTGCAAAAATGCAACTGTGCCAGTTACCATGATTTTTTTCTTCGCACCAGTCCCCAAAGGTAAATATAGTTAGTTTTACTTTCTCTTGACACAGCAGGGAGAGAAGTATTGTGATTATTAAAAAACTCGAGCTTTTGTTGAATGTTGACGTTTTCTGACCTCCAGAAACCTAAAAAGTTGTTTTCGCAATGATTTCTGTTTGTATCTCAACCCATAATCGAAACCATTTTACCGATCAGGATAAAGCTCGGTGTTTAGGGTTTTAATAGGGTGACGCCAAGAAATATTTGATATTAGATATCCAACTCTAAAATTAGAATTAGCTTTCATAAGGGAAAAAAGCGATAAAATAGATTTTTTTTATAAAATGTTACGGCGATGATTTTGATTACATTTTGTATTCAGGCCTTGTATGACATTAAAAAAAGTGGAAATTCTGATTTTTATATGAAATTGACCTCAACGTTACTTTAAATTAGCAAAAAATTCCAATTTTGATAGTCTCCCCACAACTATTTGAGGTACGAAATAGCTTATCACCTTAAAGTTGTAGAACTATACAAAATTGAAACCCTTTATTTGAAATATATATTTTTATTAAACCTTTAGTTTCCAAGTTATAAGCAAATATATATTTTTAATGGAGCACTTTGACTATTAAATTTGATTGTTTATCGCCTTTGTTGGACAAAGATGTCCCACTTTTTTCAATGTTTTCGTAACAGTTTCTATTATTTCATCTATACTATTTGTTGGAGTATTTCTCCAACAATGTACATTGTTTCATTTCACAAATTTTACGAGTGTTTTAGTTGAGGTGTTTATTTTAAGATAAAAGTGAGAGAAGATCTCTACAGTGCTCTATACCATTTATTTTTATTTTGCTATTACTTTTAAAATATGGTAAAACTCTTTCATTGATATACATATCATTGTACTATTAGGCAATTAGGCAGAAGTTGGCAACCATTTTGGGTCCCAATTTGTTTTTAAATTTATTAAAGGTTCCTCAATAACAAAACTTGTTATTATTTGAATTACTTGATTTATTAAATATCTAAAAAAACTTAGAATATCAAATTTCAATGATTATGTTGATTTTCACGTGATCGAATGAAAGTTGTTGCGAGATAGACCTGTTGCTTACCCCCTGAACTAAGGCGTAATAAAGAAAACCACTTCATGACGTGACGTCAGGTTCGAACTGTACCTACGTAAGTCAAATGCTATTCGTGGGTTGTTAAGGGCTCTTAAGGTGGGGAGCTCCAGAATGCGAGTTAAGTCCAGTTTTTTCCGTAGTTTTTGTAGCAACACATGTTTTTGACCAAAATAAATATAATATTGCTCAACTAGAAAAATATGAGTTAATTTTTCTTCACATGGTGATATCCGCATTGAGTTGTTGAATATTTCTCATAAGCACGAAAAATATTTTTTAATTTAATAGAATAAGTGGTTATTAAATTATAAGACACAATTTGACAAATTAGAATACCATTTAAAGATAATATAACTCTTATATTTATTTTGGAGGGTTATTTGATATTTTTAGCAGCACTACTCGTTCAGGTTATATGAATATGATGTAATTAATTACTCCGACCCTGAGCACGGTTCTAGAATCTCCCACTCGCGCTGCATGTCCGCTGCATGTATAAGAACATTGATTATCCTAGCAATGTCATGTGATGAGTACATGGTATGTAACTCATCCTTATATAGCCTCCTTCACAATAGCCTCATCCTCTTTTGAACCAAATACCATCCTAAGTAACTTGTTTTTAAATTTGTTTTTGTCATTTATGGTAAGGGATCAAGTTTCACACCCATAGAGAACTACTGGTAAGACTATTGTTTTGTATATTCTGAGTTTTATATTCCCTGAAAGCAGATGAAATGTCAACAACTTACTGAGCGAGTAATACCACACATTTCCCGAATGAATTATTTTCATAAGTTTCAATCAAATATCATTATTACTAGTTAACATTTGTTCTTATGTTCAACATTTTTGTTTGGTAAATATACTATAGTTACTTCGTGCGTCTAGTCTTTAAGGCGGGTATCTATTTGTTACAATATATCAGCGTATCGTGTCACCGTTGCGTATCAATGGATACAGGGAATCGTTGCAAGGTGGCGTGTCAAATGTGATACAGACCAGATCGGTCATTTGTCGGTTCTTTGCCGTCACATCAAAGGAATTATAAGGCACTAGGTTGAAACATATGTGACCGGCTACCTGTTTCCTGTCAAGGATGCCCAGCGGAAACCTTGTGTTGAGATTTGGTTTTTGTTAGTACGTTTTTTTTGTTATTACTATATTTTTGGCCCAATAGAAAGTAGTAAGGTGACTATACAGTTTATAGAAATATATATGTAGTAACTTCTTTAGAAATTTTGGACTCAATTGAAGATTAAAAAAACTCAAAACCAGTTGGTTACATCCTAGTGAGTTTTTTTGTACAAGCCTATGAGATATTGCAAATTTAAGTCAGCCCATAAACTTGTTCCACTCAACAACTTCCTGCTTGCATGCAATTTTGACACCCACCAACATAGTTATTTTCATTTTCTTATTTCTCAAAATGGAATAATGAATATAAATCTTAAGAGGCTGCTGCTATTTACAGAGATGTTTCCATTAATGGAGAATAACTAAATCTGAACACTCAGGTTCGATACGTATCGTAGTCACGTGTCCTCCGTTTTGATATTGATAAGCAGTGATACTACGAAAAATAATCAGACTGTGTTGCGCCGTGTCGTATCGATAGAGGATACGAAACGATGACACGGTATTATTAGTGGATACCCGCCTTAATAGATCGTCAGTATCCGCTGAGGCAGGGATTTGGACAATGTTGACGAAAAAGATAGAAAGCACTGGTCTCTTGTCTACGTTATGTATTATGATAAGTTGACCTGAAGTGTTACGGATCTCTAAAATATTCATGTTAGTATATTGGACACTTAGGGCATCACCCACTACCACCCACTTGGCCAGAATAGTTACAAGGTTTATTCTATCCGAAACAGGCAGATGTTCTAATGGTTTTGACTGGAGGGATATATTTGGTATTTATTTTTATTTATTTTAGCACCACGTCTTCATACCCGTTTGGGTTATACGCCTAATGTACTAATTACGCTAATCGTAATAGGGATTAAGGAGGTGATATTTATAGGAAATGTACCTGTTTTTGCGTGGAGGGATAGTGATTTTTTTATTAAAAAAACTTCAGCACACCCGACAGAGATTTGACCCCAAATCTCCCCGCCATCGGCAGAATAGTTTACAGTGAGCATAGCACATTAAACCCTGGGGAGGGGTGTGTGTATTATTACTTAGATTTTTTGGTCAGTTAGTTGTGGACTTGTCAAAAAAAGGAATTGCACGGTTGGCTGTGGGCCCAAAAGGGCTAGGTCGGTGAATGAGAGTTCTGAAGAGGGTAACCCCCCTTTTTATAGGAACTGGATTGATCCTGTGGTACATGACGTCTGAAAATTACTATCACCCTGGAAAAATATATTTCAATAGTATTAGAAAACTATTTACCTTTCCAATAGCTCTATCAATTCTTATATTACTATGATTATTACGTCTTACTACCCGTTCGGGTTATACGCACTTACGCTAATGTGTAATGGTAGGGTGATTGTGAGATGAGATGGAGGACCTAACAGCTTAACGTGGGATCCGAACCACGGTGGAGGCTTGGAATTCCACACATTCACAAGTTGTGATTAATACACGTCTTTTCAGAGGTGAAGGAAGGGTTTGGTAATCAGATAAAGTTGTGCTGGGACCGAGGATTGAACCCCGGACCCCCAGCACCTAAGTCTGTCACCTTACCCCTAGACCACCAGGTCACCTCAATTCTTAAATAATGAGAGCTATATTATATTAATGAGTGAGCATGCCACTGTAACAACATTTTGGTTTTGGTGGTATAACGAATATTTAGACTTTGATGGATTAAGTGGGAATTAAAAGGAAAGCGCGCTATAAAACTGGTGTACGAGTCACGTATTGATATTTAAATTTGTCTATTATGGTTTTAATCAATAGATCCACCGTACCAAAAATGCTTTTTTTGTTTGTTAAACGAGCTTTGATAACTCAAAATTTATGTTGAAAATAGATGCATAGAAACGAGAATCGAATCCATGACATTTAGCTAGACTTGGTAATGAGACTAACCACTTCTATAGCCAGGATAATACCTTAATTAGGTGTATATAATGTAAGTATGTATAAATCTAGATTTTCAATTTCGAATTGAATCCAAGTCAATCAATTACAAATATTAAACATATTTTTACTGACTCTGAACCTATTATTATATAATGCTATCAAATACCAATTTAATATTGGGTTGGATTAAACATATATCTATTTTTTAGACAAAAACAAGGATAGTTAACCAGATTCGAATTATTATGTTGTTTTCAAGTTTGTGTGGCTAAGTCAAATAATGTATTCATATATATATAAAAACGTGATTGTATAAATATTTGGTTTTTACTGGAGTTGGGCTAGTCCCATATTTCTTTATTCCAAATATAAAACATTTTTTTCGAGTCTCGAATTCAAATCTGAATACTCAAAATTTAAAATTATATAATTTTAATTAGTTAAAACATTTAAAATTTAATGAAATACAATGTTGTTAAAAGGCTTGGTGCCATTGATTAATGCTATTTTATTTGTGATGTCTATTACATCATAAACAACAAAGATAACATATTTATATAACTTAATTATATTAGTACCATTTTGTCTTTTTTTGTGATTTTGTTATTCTTTCAACTACACAAGTATATAACCTTTTACAAACTAATTAAAGTTATTTTGTCAATATAAGGTCTTCATAATTATACTCGAAATATAATTTTTGAAATATTTACGAATCTCAAATTTATCAAATAACAAACTATACAAAGGATTTTAAGAATCTAATATTTGAGCCTTCCATCTATAGTTTTTAAATTATAATTTAGAATTAAATTCGATCAAATCTGAATCAATAATTTATATGTATTTTAAATTTAGATTCCGGTACGAGTCTTTCAAACACTACTATTCTGAGTTTTAAATCGAATATGAATCCTAGAAAGATTCAAACAAGGATTATAAATGTATAAGCTTCTCACTTTCTTGAAATGTGTTGCTAATTATTGAATGGAAGTGTGTGAGAGAGTACTATATTTGTAGCTAATGTAATAAATCACTACGTAGACTCATGGTTTTGTTTACAACTCTTACAAATTTAAAGTCAATTTCCAGAGTTCGATTCCCGTGTTCGTATGTTATTCATAACTTTTATTATTATTATATAAGAGAACGACACATTATTATAATAAAAAAAATGATTTAAATATTTGGCACACTTAAATATAAACCTGTCACGTTTAAAGTAATTATATTTCAAATTTTTTGTGCGTTCGAGTGTGAATATTCAACTTTGACATATCTTTTTTTTTCCGCGACAGTATGGAGATTGCTTCACAAACTAGCTCTGGCAGTTTAAAAGCTTCGCTCTGGTGAAGAATCCCTCTCCTCCACCCCCTTTCTTCATTTTGCACTACCCCACTTTTTAACCCCTGTACTCCATTAACCCGTTCTCTTGTATTCGACCAAAAAACTACCCCTAACAAGAGATAGAAGGATATAAAAAAAATTGAAAGAGAACGAGGGAAAGTGAGATCCAATCACAATATATAGCGGGGAAAAAATCTGTGTTCGTAGTGGAAATAATAATGGTGGATGGTGGCTCTCGTAATATGAGTGGGGAAGACATTTCATATTAAAATGTACACTGCTCGTATATTATTTAATAAGATTAATATATTTTTTGGGGATGTAGCTTACATGAGTACAAATCTCTTTTTTTTCTGTATGGCTACCAGATGCGTTATATATGTATTTATATAAGAGTTCATATGTGTATGAATATAAAAAAAGGTAAATGTGTAATTTGATATGGCTTTTAAGAGAATGAAGAATAATTAGTATATATATATATATATATAT